>PGTU02004425.1:0-17630 GCA_002896215.2 Cicer echinospermum
TTTGCCCTCAGATGAGAGCCAGGACGATCCTACCGGTTCGTACCCTACGGATGGGAATGTAGATGGGAATGCTCGACTGAAGCTATGTTAGGAGGATCTCACGGGGCGCGTGGAGATCACTCAGGGTGTATAGCTATAGTGTTTTTTTTTGTAGAATGATCAGATTAGGATGACATAGAGGGAACAAATGTCTTTCTTTTGGATTACGTTATTTTGAACTGGAAAACTGTACCTTTACTAATATTGTCAGTATGACATCTTATTTGAATGGGTTCCATGTATCATTTGTTGTTGTGTAAATACTTTGGATTCATATTTCAAGAGACCTATTCCGATGCGTATCAAATATATTGACTTAAACATTTATCCAAAGGTATTTCCTTATTTGTTTCTCTGTTTTATTTTAATCTCTTTTGAAAAAAAAAATACACCCTCGCTTTGAAAATCGGGGTGTTACACTTTTTTTCCCTAGATCCTTCGCAGAGCGTTTTTGAATGGAAGACGTTAGTTTTGTTTTATTAAGTGGAGAAAGTGATATTAAGTGGAGAAAGTGGCTAACGTGGTATTAAGTGGGGAACATGGTATTTTAACCTAAGCCATGAAATTTGTTTTCAAAGGTTACCGGTTGATGTTGTTGTTGTTGTTGTTGTTGTATTATTATTATTATATTAGTATTATATTTTATTATTAATTAATTATTATTATTATTATTTTATATTATTTATATTATTGATTATTATTATTATTATTATTATTATATTATGTATTATTTATTATAATTATTATTATTAGTTATTATTATTATTATTATTATTATTATTATTAATTATTATTATTATGCTATTATTATATTATTATATTATTATTATATTATTATTATTAAAAAAGAATTTATTATTATATTATTATTTTATTATTATTAAATTATTATTATTTATATTATAATTATTATTATTATGTATTATTATTATTATTTTATTATTTTATTATTATTATTTTATCTATTATTATTATATTATTATTATTATTATTAGTAAATTATTATTTATTATTATTATTACTTCATTATTATTATAATTATTATTAATTATTATTTATTATTTATTATTCTTGAATTATTATATCTTTTATTATTATTATCATCATTATATTATTATTATTATTATTATTTTATTATTATTATTATTATTATCATATTAATTATTTATTATTATTATTATATTATTATATCATTATTATTATTTATTAGTTATTATTATTATTATTATTCATTATATATTATTATTATTATTATTATTATTATTAAATATTATTATCATCCATTATTATTATTATTATTATCATCATTATTATATTATTATTATATTATTATATTATATCATTATTATCATTATCATTATGTTAATCATTATTATTATTATCATTATTATTATTTCTTATTAATTATTATCATTATTATTATTATATTATTATTATATCATTATTATTATTATTATTATTATTATTATATTATTATTATATTATCAATCATTATATCAATTATTATCATTATTATCATTATTTATCATTATTTATTATTATTTATATTATTATCATTATTAAATTCTTAAATTATTGTTATCATCATCATTTTATTATTATTATTATTATTATTATTATTATTTTTATTATTACAAAGTTAATAACACAATACAATGAACTATCAACCAACATTTCTCTAGAATAATTAATCTCAATTCCCTGATAAGGTAAAAAATAAAAAACGAAATAAAATGTATGGATGTTACTAAGAGTTTAAAACTTGTTTGATAAAAAAGAACTTAACATTAAATAAGGAGATGAACGGAGTTCATTAAAGATTAAGGAGATCAGCGTTGGATTAACATCCAGGGAAGGCAACCATGGGTGGCTGATGCCCTGAGCAGAAAGCGGGTTCATCTCTCGTTTGTAACAATGAAGGGGTTTGGAGTTTGTTAGAGAAGTATGTGACATTGAATCTTAATTTGGATTCCCCATTGCGGAAACAGAAATGTGGAATAATCATTGTAGATAGTGAATTGATGAATGAGATTAACACTTCTCCAAGTTATAGATGCGTTGACTCAAGATAAAAGGAAGTTGATCGAGGTTGGCAAGGCTCTTGAATTGGAATTTGATCTTGGATGATGCCCGTAAAAGCAAGTTGAGTATCCACCCTGGTAGCAACCAAAATGTATAAAGACCTTAAGCAAAGGTTTTGGTGGTCGGGAATAAGAAACAGGTAGCAGAATATGTGGCTTCATGTTTGACTTTTCAGAAAGCCAAGGTAGAGCATCAGAAACCAGGGGGACTGCTAAGATCATAGATATACCAGTATGGAAAAGGGATAGTATATTTCTGGATTTCGTGGTAGCATTGCCTAATACTCAACGCAAGTTTGACTCAATTTGGGTGATTGTGGACAGGTTGACCAAATATAATCCATTTCATACCCGTGAGGACTACTTATGATGTGACTAACTTATAGAGATCTTCATTGCTGAGATTGTTAGACTACATGGGGTACCCTCCAACATTGTGTCAGATAGAGATCGAAGTTCATTTTTGTTTGTGGGGAGCATTACATGAGGCACTAGGTACTAAGTTGAGATAGAGATCGGCCTATCACCCTCAAACCGATGGAAAGATAGAAAGGACTATTCAGACCTTGGAGGATTTGATGAGATCGTGTGTGTTGGATGAGTGAGGTAGTTGGGATAATATGTTGTCTCTCCTTGAGTTCACATATAACAACTGCAAACAATGGGATGGCACCATACGAGGCTCTGTATGAGCGTAAGTGTAAGACCCATAATTTTAAAGTATATTTATGTATTTTAGTGTATTTTGGTATTGGACTCGGAGGCTTTTAGCCATAGTTATTAATATTTGGAGTTTTAATATGACAAAAAGATATTTTGATGCCGATTATAATTACTCGTCAATGAATAATTTAAATTAACTGCGGTGAATCTTTTAAACGAAGAATTTAATGCTTATGGGTGAATGGTATTTACCAATATCTAGTTATTTTGAGATATTTGTTAAAAGTAATAAAAAATATATATATATATATATATATTGTTTGGGGAGAAAAGAAAAGGATATAAAAAGGAAAGAAGGAAAAGGAAAGAAAAGAAAAAAAGGGAAAGAAAGAGAAAGGCATCTTCTTCCTCTGCCTCGCGCAAAGCTCTTCCTCCTTCCTCCATTTTTATTCATTTTTGCTTTCTTTGTTCCCTTTTTGTTCAAGAATAGAAACCCAAGGCTTAGTGGGTAAGAAAGCAAGGATTTCTCAGCTTCATACTTCCTCGTTGTTTCGAAACAAAGAAAAACGGTATTAGGGATTTTCAAAACCGTCAAACACAAACCTCCCCGTTTCATCTAGATCCAAGCTTCGTTTCGCGAAGAGATAGAAGGGAAAGTTGCTCACTACCACGCTACGGTGCTAGGGAACCAACTTTGGAGGCGACGTTGCGAGCGGAGATTTTACCGGATTTATTCGCGGTACCGTAATCGAACGTGAAAGCTAACGTGAAGGTAAGGGCTCCTTCCAAACTTTTACTTTGCATTTAGGGACTTATCTGTGATTGTGTGGAAAAGAATTTTGTTAGGGTTAGAGTGTTGACTTGGGGAAAAATGAATCTAAGGCTTTATGGGTAAAATCTTAGAGTTAGGTTTTGGTGTTATTGATGAATGTTTCGTGGAAAATGACTTTAACTCATTTGTGTATGATTTTGAGTAAATGAAATTTGATGTGTTTGAGTGGTATGTTGTGATGATTTGTGTTAATCATGTTTGACGTGTTCATAATTGATGCTTATGAAATTCGAGACGTGAATTGGTGTGAATTGTGATTTGGTTTTGATAATACGTTTGAGTTGTTTTGTGTGGAATTTGAAACCATTAGGGTTAAACGAGTATTAAGAATGGGGAATCTCTTAATATCTTGTTTACTTAATGTGTGTTTTGCGAAAATCGTTTAACTTAAACGAGTATTAAGAATGGGGAATCTCTTAATGTCTTGTTTACTTAATGTGTGTTTGGGAAAATCGTTTAAGTTAAATGAGTATTAAGAATGGGGAATCTCTTAATGTCTTTGTTACTTAATGTTTGTTGTGAAAATCGTTTAAGTTAAATGAGTATTAAAAATGGGGAATCTTTTAATATCTGCATTGTTTAACGATTTTTGTGGATGGATTCAGTGTATGCTCATGCATTTCATTTTGGTAAATCGTGCCGACCCGTGATAGGTGGCACCTCGGTAAACAATACTGACCCGTGATAGGTGGTACGTTTACGATTTACGCTTTTAGTAAATCATGCTGACCCGTGATAGGTGGCACCTCGATATTGGTACTTTGGCCTGCGATAGGCGGTACAATTATGATTTCGGCCCTTCGAGGAGGGTTTTGGTTTGGGATTCCGAGTCCATGCATTTTGGCTTATACGCATCGCATTAGGGTGCTTGGCACGCGAGTCGTGTTTGATTCAAGTTTATGATTGAGTGTTTTGAATTTGAGTTGTCGTGGTAATTGTGTTGAAATTGCTAAGTGTTATGTATTGATTATTGTGTGTAAGTGTGATGGATTGTAAAACTATTTCGAAACCCAATTTGTCGTGGTGATCGTGTGGGAATTGCTAAGTGTTAAGATGTGGAATTGTGTACGAATGTGATTGAGTTAGTTTATGTATTTTTGGAAGAATATGCAGGGAAATCGATTTCCAATCGATTGGATGAGTTATAGGGACTTCGCTAATTTGACATATCGATTGCCAATGACATAATATCAAAACCATTTAAGAAATCGATTTGGAAATTGATTTGGCCATACAGGAACTCAGCAAAACTGACAAAATCGATTTGGAAATCGATTGGCATTAATACAGGGGCTCAGTTGTTCATTCAATCGATTTCCCAATCGATGAATTAAGCCCAGAGTTCAAATTTCACTAAAAACCCTCGGGAAATCGATTTGGAAATCGATTGGCTTAGTAGAAATTCTTATTTTGAGTTAGATAATCGATTGCTCAATTGATTTATCAATGTTTTGGTCAGTTATGTATTACTTGATGGATTGAGAACTTTATTTTGATTTCGTTTTAATTTGGCAAGAGTTATATGAACTTTTAAGCATATGGAAAACCCTTTTAAGGTGCATGCTAAGTAGAAAGGTTATTTGTGCATTTAAAAACTTAAATGTTATGTGTTAACTGTTAATTTTGTTTGGTGACCCTTTACAACTATTGTGGAAATCTGGGCTTTGCCCTCATATGAGAGCCAGGACAATCCTACCGGTTCGTACCCTGTGGATGGGAATGTAGAGGGGAATGCCTGACTGGAGCTATGTTAGGAGGATCTTACGGGGCGCGTGGAGATCACTCAGGGCGTTTAGTTTGTTTTGGAGAATGATCAGATTAGGTTGACATAGAGGGAACAAACGTCTTTCTTTTGAAATGTATTTATTTTAAAATGGAAGACTGTACCTATACTAATATTGTCAGCTTGACATGTTATTTTCGATGGGTTACATGTACCACTTTTTGATGTGTAAATATTTTGGATTCATATTTTGAGAAACTTTTCCGCTGCTTGTAAATTATAATGACTCAATTATTTATCCAAAGGTATTATCTTATTTATTCTTCTATTTTATTTCAATTTCTTTAAAATAAAAAAAATACACCCTCGCTTTGAAAATCGGGGTGTTACAGTAAGTGTCAAACTCCCTTGTGCTGGTATCAGAATGATGAGAACCTAATTGTGGGGTCAGAATTGGTACAACATACCACATATAAAGTTCGTCTGATCCATGAAAGGATGAAGACAACACAAAGCAGATAAAATAGTTATGCCGACCAACGAAGGAAACCGCTGGAGTTTCAAGAGGGTGAACATGTATGTAACATATTTGTATGTAACTTCATTCTAAGATTCTAAGATGCGACTTCATTCTAAGATTCTAACATCTTTGTATGTACACCAACTCACAAGTTGGTCGGTAGATATACCCCAACCTCAAGTTATAATCTATATACATATTTCTAGATTTCAAGTTGGATTTAAAATTTATGTTTTCTCAGTAAATAAAATGTGTAAATATAGTTATATACTTAAAAAAAAAAATATAATTTTGGAAGTATATTTCTGCACGATATATTATACTCGAAAACATACTTCATTGATAATTTTTTTTAGAAAGTTCACTTTTTAGTATGATATAGAATTCTAATTTGTTTTGAATGTTTGCTGGAGTAACGATGTGTTGGAAAATCCATTACAAATTTTAGATAAATTCACATGAGTGGAAATTTAAGTGAGATGGAACAATTAATATCTTGATAAGAGGTGAAATATATGCAATTTTTGGTGATCATTTTTAAGGTAAAAACCTTTTTGATATATGTTTTAATGATAAAACATATTATTTTCCACAGTCCAAACCATAATTTACAAAGTACCAAGACTGCTCAAATCAATGGTGAATCCCATAACTCAAGTTTAATGCCCTAAGAAGGAAACAAACCTCGAGATTGATCTCCAAATTGATGAGTAATGAGCAAAGACGCAAGTACATTATACTTACATTATTCTACAGAAAGCTCTGCATAATTCTGATTTAAAACAGTACCAATTGGCATTTGACAGTCCATTCGCTCACTCATTCACGTTTTGCATTAGACTTAAAAGAAATAACGTTCTTCATTTGTTTAAAATGTTCTGGACAACAATATAAACACATGTTTATTGAGTTTGTCTTTATTTATCTCAAACAAATGTTGAGAAGTTTCAAGATCTTAAACACTTTTATCATATACATCATTTATAACTCAAGTTTATCTTTTATGTTTGATTGAGTGTGTTTGTAAAAATACTTTCTAGGCTAAAAGGTGATTGTAAAAATCATGTCCAGGTTGAAAGATGAAGATTGTAATTGATCAAGGTTTGATCAAGAGAAAAAAGTATGAAGGAGAACATTCTTATTCTGAAGCACATAGTGAAAATCTCAAGGTTGTGAGGATTAGACAAGCCTGAGTTGGGTAAATCAATATACTTTTTATGTGTGATCTTTATATCTTTAAATATTTGCACACAAATCGAACTTCATTATAAACTAATTTGTTTTATTTACTTCTACCATATCCAAAGCATTATGGACATTCTATTTCAACCAAAATTGATTTTAAGTTAATTTATATTAAACAAAGGAAGCCAAATTTTGAAAGGGTACCAATTCAATCTCCTTTTCTTGTGATTGACATTGCTACTTTGATCAATTGGAGAGTTGAGGCAATTACATCATTGAGTACTCATATAAATAGTTGATGTATCACTAACCATATTCTTGAGAGAGAAATGTATGAGTAGTTATTTTATTATAAGTGAGATGTGAAATTTAAGTATTATCATACTTTGTAGCTCTTATTTGTGGTGTGTGTTTGAAGAACGTTTCATCATATATACAGCAGTGGATCTTTGTTGGGACAATGGGTGGCCAAAGTCGTCAACCACTTTAAAAAAAAATAATATATAAGAAAAAAATACAAAAAAAAAGAGTTAAATAACATAATACATACATCTTGTGATCTAAATAATCTTTTGATTTAATAAACACAAAAATTTAATCAAATCAATTAATTTAAAATCAAACTAAATAAACTCAAACTTTATTGATGTGAGTATGGTTTCACTTAATTTAAAATCAAGTGCCGACGGCTAAAAGAAACTATTATATTTTAATTCACATTATATATGTAGTGTTATCTTAAGAAATTGTGTTGTACTTACATATTTTTATCGTTTTAAAAATTTAGTGTTTTAAAAATGTCAATCTGATTGAATTGAACAAAATCAATATGTTCAGTTTGATTTGAATTTTGTGAGTTTTAAAAGGTCAATCAAACAAACTATATTTTTGCTTCAACTTTTTCCTTCATAAAACAAATCAAACTTATATGTTTCATCTATATCTCAATCGCTTTCAATTTGTACAACTTTTCAGTCTAATTTCTCTACCTCTATTGTTGTGTTTACTTGCAACTAGAAATTCATATATAATAAAAATTATATTTAATATATTAATTAAAATTTAAAATTTTGGCACCCCTTTAGATTTTAGTCAAGCTCTACCACTCATCACAAATCCATGATCGTGTGGCTAAATTTGTTGTTGTGTAATTTTTCCTCGTGATCAATTTTTGGCCATTGTGGAGAATCTGCAGGGTGTCGAAACTTTCCATCTCTAATTCTTTCATCTGCATGCCATGTCAAGTGTTCTGAATCTTCTTCACTGCGATACATGCGCCTAAATCTTGGTATTATAGGAAAATACCACACAACTTTTGCTGGAGTAGATTCTTTCTTCTAATATCGAGAGACATTGCATTTCGGACACGCGTTTAGTAATTCATATTCATTTCGAAATAAAATGCAATCGTTGGGACACGCATGAATCCTTTCGTAACTCATGCCAATAGAACACAAAATTCGTTTAGCCTCGTAGGTTTCGACTGTGAAGTTCATTATCATTTGGCAACATATCTTTTAAGAGTGTTAATAGTTATATGAAGCTTTTCTCAGACCACTCATTACTCGCTTTTAAGTTGTACAACTTTAATATCGCCGACAGTCTTGTGAATTTTGTACAACCATTATATAATGGTTTCTCTGCATCACTCAACAAACTCTCAAACATTTTAGGACAATCCCAAAGATCTTCTTCAACTGCTTTTGCAATCTCCTCAACTCGGTCCGGCTCATATGTATCTGTGTTGAAATCAGTTGAAGCATATGTCATACCATTCTCAAAATTAATGTTTCCTTTTTTTTTTCTCACCATGTCTTATCCAACATGTATAGCTTTGATCAATTCCATTTCATACTAAATGTCCTTCCAATTCATCTTCTCTAATGCGTTTTCCAAAACAACATTTTAAACAAGGACAAATGACTCTATTTGGATCTTTTGCATTCTGCAAACTCAACAAACTTCTTCACTCCATTTTCATACTCTTTTGACAATCGATTGACAGACATCCATTTGCGGTCCATATTATATGACCTATATAAATGCAGTTAGAAAAATAATAAGCTACTGATAACATTATACCAATATATAGTACACATATCTAATATTGGAAAATGGAAACCAAGGTCCAAGTCTGATTTCAAAACATAACAGATCTAAAAATTTCAAAAAAGAAAAGATTTTATATGATTTATTATGTAACAATTTATTAGTTTTAGTGACAACAACAAATTAATAACTACAGTACCTGAGACAACGTATCCAATTTTTTATAAAGGAGGAGCAGTAGATGGCCGCACAATACGTAGAGGAGAGGAGGGTTCCCAGAGTAGAGGAGATGAGGGTTCATAAATTTGTTTTCATTTAATTAAAGTAAATGATTTTTATTTAAAGTGAATGCTTTGTACAATGCTTATGTAATAAGCGCTCTAATAAGTCCTTTAATTATGTGAAAGCGCAAGGCTTTTACAGCGCTTGTAAAAAAAAGTGCTCTAATAGGTCCTTAAATTATGTGAAAGCGCAAGACTTTTACAGTGCTTGTCCAAAAGGTCCTTAAATTACTATGTAACATCAGGTGGGAGCGCTATATTTTACAACGCTTGTGTTTAAAGCGCTCCAAAAGCGCCGTAAAATATTATGTGAGAGCGCTTCAATTTACAGCGCTTGTGTACAAGGGTTGTAAAAGCCTTGTAAAGATTACGTGCAAGCGCTATGTGACCCTATATGACCCTACAACAGCGCTTGTCAAAAAAGTGTTGTTATATCCTCCGGTATTTTTAAAATATATTTACAACATCGCTTGTATTTAATAAGCGCTATAAAATGTCATTTTTGGCGTAGTGAGATCAAAAGTGGAGTGCTCAAATGAGTTTGAAAAACTCAAATGATGTTGGCGCTCAAATTTTTTATTAAAAAAATAAAAGTAAAATAGACGGTTAATATAGAATAGAAATATATAATTGATAAGATAACTGTTAATAATTTTGAAAATTGAATCTATGGACCTCACGTGATGTTTTAGCATAGAATTTTTGGCATGTTAAAGTTTCCTTTTTAAATAATTTGATTAATTTAATAATAACTTAAGCATGCAATAACAAGTTAAATAATTTATACACGTTAAAAAGAACTTATTGAAGAGCTTATATAGTTTATTTCATTTTATAAAGACATGCATGCCTTATTTTTTTTTGTTTTTCTACAAATGCAAGCATTACTTATTTAAAGCATAAAAATGTCATTAGTTATTGTGTTTTACATGTAAAATTATGTGGCATAGTTCTTAAGCTCTAAAGCAAAATTTCGATGTTGTTAAATTTTTTGTGGTAATTATATCATTTTATTTGTAGATAAAAAAATTTATTGCATAGGTTTTTTTGACTCAATTGTGTTACATTATTTATTCATTTTTTTTTTTAATTTATCCGAATATCATATGATATTATGTAAATATTTTGGATTTTTTGTTAAGAATTAATATTGATATCAAATTGACCTAATTTTAATTAATTAGATAACAACAATACCATTAATTAAGAAAATCATCACAGAGAGAATGAAAAAATCACAATTAGAAAATTTGTAAGCCATTAAAGTTTATAAAGGCCTAGACATAATGTATACTGATGAAAGTTATCAACAAAAAGAAAAGTCTAAATGATCTTATAATCTTGTCAATTTGATGAAGTCTATGACTCAGATGTAGATTGTCTAGAATCTGCACAATTGTTTCCTCATGTCTTTGTTAAAGTTTTGTGTTAATAATCAAAAATATATCATTGTGGATAATTAAATTTTAAATCACCACTTTAATTAAATCCAATAAAATATATATGATTAAATCCCTCTTATTTAGTTCTTTTAAATTAGACAAAAAAATTTATGCTAATTTCACTTGTATGAACTCAAGTGAAAATATTAGGAAATTATTCTGCTGGGAAGGTAATAGAGTTGATCAGCTTGAGGCAAACACTACACACACCTATTGAATGTGGCTGCAATGGTCCTTTCAAATCAGGTTGCACAAACAACACATGTCCTGCTAACACAATCAACACATTAGCCAATTTCATTTTCATTTCTGGCTTGCTTAAAAAAATAAGAATGAGAACAATAATAATGTTGAAGATAGTAATAATTTATCATAGAAAATTAGATTATTATAATTTTTTCATCTTTTAAAAATTTTTGTCCTGAAAATTGAAAAATGTCACTCAATTGAAAAAAAAAACATTTGAAGGTGGTCATTGACTCTTAAACATACACAAACTTAATCATACTGAAAAGATTATAACAAGTAGTTATTTAATTTCACCAGACATGTTAGTTGACTTATTTCCAATCCTTAAAAACACACCGTCAACAATAACATTAAGGCATTCCAATTTTAATCAACTCACTTTGAATCTATGATAGTAATTTTCTTAGCTTTCTTAAACAAATTTTCAATCAATGCATACTTAGAACTTCCTACAATTAAAGATTATAGTAAATGAAAAATAAGAACAAATTTTCAATCAATGCATACTTAGAACTTCATACAAATTTTCAAAATTTTGAAATTATTGAGTAAAGTTTAGAAATCTTTTATGAAAATTAATTAAAATCGCCATAATTTGGAATGCAAAGCTTTTAAAAGTGAAAGTCAAATTGGTAAGTCAAAACTTAAGTCATTAGTTCATATGTTGTTTGCTAAAGTAAAATAAAAGTGGATGCTAAAATTAGAGAACCAAAAATAATAACAACAAAACTAGCTTCTTCTTTACAAAGTAGTGTATCTAAATCTACCATTAGATAAATAGAAATTAAAATTTTGGACATCCAACTTGTAAAAATTTCTAGTAGGTACATTAATTTGATATTCAAATATTAAAATTTTGCAAGGTTCATAATATAACCAATCTAACATTAGTTTTTTAATTTACCAATGAATTTCAACATTAAGATGATTATAAGTAGGAAAAATCAAAATATCAAGATCTGATTATTAAATTCCATCTTAACCAGTAATAAGTTATCGTGGAATCAATAATCCTCATGTTAAATACAAGGTTAACTAAAAAAAAAAAATCTATTATAGCACTTAATTTTTAGTGATATTTCCTTATTTGTCATTATAATTATTTTAGCTACAGAGAGAGTGTCACATATTCTCATTTAGTATAATAAATGTGTTAACTTAAAAAAAAAATTCAAACATTCATATCCAAAAAAATATTCGGTTCTCAATCATCAATTCACTCAATAATACTTATTCTCTTTCTTCTCATTTCATCTCATAATTTTTTTTCTTATTCTATTTCTTCTCATTGTATTTCCTTCTCAAATATTTTTTCCCTATTACTTCTCAGAAATTATTAAATCTTTTCTCGATGCCAATTTTCGTTTTTCTATCGAAGAAGTTTTTTCCTATTTCTTCATTGATTCTCGTTTTTCAATTGAAGAAATTTTTTCCAATTTGTTGTATGTTAGTTGCTATTAACAGCTATCACCACCATAAATAATTTAACTACTCTCTATTTATATCCGGTGTTGATATAGTTCTACCTTTTGATTTTTTAATTCAACATTCTTCTTTTTATGTATCAATTAATATATATATATATATATATATATATATATATATATATATATTATAAACACATGAAAAAAATAATAATAATAATAATAATAATAATAATAATAATAATAATAATAATTTGTAATTTAGGTAGATATATTGCGCACTTGTTATGGACCTTTTACAGCGCTTATACAAAAGCTCTGTAAAAGGTCCATTCAAAGGTCTTATTTTAGTTTTATTTAAAAACGTTGTAAATGAAATTTTTAAAAAGCGCTTTTTGGTTTTTTATGACATTTTTTTAGAAAGCTGTCTTTTAATTTTATTTCCAAAATCATTTTCATCCAGAATCAGTTCACACAATCAGTACACAACAACAGAACTATATAACTAACTTTATAACTTTACACAACAACAAAACTATATTCATATACATATTCAGATATTGTACAACAATACATATTCATATAACTACATATTCACAACTTTTCAAATGTGCCCTATTCATATACATATAACTAACAGAATAACACAAAACAGAACAAGCTACATATATTCAGATCCCTTGGAGCATGCTATTTCCCAGTAATCAAATAATTTCATTTCAATCACATATTGACACCAGTCTTCCTTTAATTCAATTAGATATTTCTCAGAGTATGTTGGACTGGAATTGTCAAAGTACTGTGCAATATAAGTTAGAATAAGTTAGAATCAAATATATACATAATTTATATATGAAAATCAAATAATGAAAATACAGTACCGTTTTGGGATAATAGTTTGATTTCTATCAACAATCTCCTTCATGAATCGCAATATATAGTACCCACAGTCGATGTTGTTAGTTTGACGAGGGCACTATAAAATAAAACATATAAGTCAATAAAATATTGTGCATTGATTGTAAATGAAAATTTAAAAGGCATATATTTCAAACATTTATTGGAATCCATGTGATGTTATTAGACTTTTGCTTTGACACTGTAGTACCTCTTTGAGCTCGAAAAACTTGTAAAATACTATCGAATAAATAAATGTGATTATTATAGCATTAACAAACACATTATTTATATATATAAGAAATAAATGAATATTACTTACGTGTCGAATATAGTCTTTATATCGGAGTGATTATTGTAATTGTCGTGCAAGAGATCTAAATAATATATAACTTCAGAGGTCGCATTGATTGCAAATAGCACCCAATGTGCCCTACAACAACAAAAAATTTGGTTGGCAATTTTATTTACACAACTAATAAATTAAGATCTCATAAATTAAAAATGATATATAAATAAATAATATATAATTACGTACCCTGAATTATAGGGTGCAAGGAACAACTTATCCTTCTCTATATTTTCCTAATAGGATATCTGCAATGTATTTCTTTACATTCACTAGATCGAATTTACACATCGAAAGCTTATGGGGGACAAGAATGAATATCTATTTGACAATCTGCGCGTGCACACCAACTTCTCATACAAAAACCTTCAATGAAAATTTCAAATTAGATTAATTACCAATAAATTAAATTAATTACCAATACATGCAATTAAAAGTAATTTTTACCTAATGTATAAGCTGATGACAGTAGCACTCAGCTTCTTATGGTTGAGAAGTTCGTATATGTGCTCCTTTTCAAGTAGTTCTTCATACGCATCTCCGAATATAGCTCTATTCATGCTTATGATGCGTGAATCGTCGTTGCTGCCCATATTCCTTTTTACTTGTATGTCAAGACACGACCCATATTTAGCAAGGCATGACTGACTTATTTTAGGAGCAACAACAATTGATTTTCCCCGATCCAGTTTTTTAGCCGCAACTTTGGCAGCTTTATTATCCTCCAATTTTGAATTTTGTCCGGCTTTATTTTTACCACGAACATCCAGTTGTGGTGCGGCAACTGGTTTTGTTCTGGCAGCTGGTTTGTTGTGCGGGTGGTTTCTTGGATTGAATCTGAAAAAAATGAGGTTAAATGTTAGTTTATTGAATCTGAAAAAATGACAAACCTTAAAGAATAAATGTGACAAACCTTTTATCCGGCAATGTAACTGACTCGTTTCTTGGAATCTTCTTATCATTCCCTTTAGACTTTGTCTGAATCTAAATATAAATGTGAAATTAAAGTTAGTAGCGGAAAAAAAAATCAGCAATTAAATATCATCCTCCAATTAAATATACATATCAATTAAACATAAATTTCAATTAATTAAACATACCTTATCAAGGGCAACAAGATGTGTAGGCCATGCCATGTAACTACCAACTGCTTCGCCCAAAAAACTTCATATCTGCATCGTTGTCCGGTATAGGCAACGGTGCATTTGGTTCCAAAGCAATAGCAGGTGATACTTTGACATGGCCCGCATGGATCGGTGTGTTGTGCAATACTTCCCCTGAAGTATTGTACAATTTTCCTTTTTCAACCTTGCGATGAGTAGGGGAGGATAAGTACAACACGCAAGGAGTGACACGCTAAATCAATGGTAATACATAAGTATGGTTAATACATAAGTAAATTACATAAGTAAGTAATTAATTACCTCAGGAAGACTTTTGAGACAATGTTGCAACTCGCTTTTCACTCTCCATTTGTATTTCACGTTGGAGCTGATCCGGAAGTTGCTTGTCTTTATTCTTCTTCACCAAGAGTGCCACTTGCTCTAATAAGAGTTGAGCTTCTGTAATACTTATTGGATGGATTTTTGACGCTTCTATTGTGAAAAATAGCTTTTAGGAGTTACGCCAAATCCTTTCCCCTCTCACGCGACCGGAATATTCAGGAACATTAAACACTTTACGAGAATATACCTGCAACTAGCTTTGTTGTTCTCTGATTTTCCGAACTTGTTCGAGATTCTCCTAAAATACACGTAGGATTAAAAAGATAAGTTCAATATCATTTTAAAATACAATATTAAAGTGATAATATACTTACACAAAAGTTCTATTACTTTTTGAATATTTTCGTTATCAACCACTCCATCCTTATTTACACGAGCTTCCTTCCACAAGATATGACGACCAACAGTTGATCGGGATTGGGTGTCTGTAAGATATTCGTTAAAGATCATAACAAAATATTAGTTAGAAACTATAGTTTATAATATAATGTACCACATTATATTAAATTGATGTTTAATTACTTACAGGTTTTTGCTCTAGACGTGCATATCCCATACGTGATTTTTTGTATGGTGCGTCGAATTTTTTTGCCCTCTCGCGATTTGCCTTACTTATATTCTATATAAAAAAAAATAACAATCGTGTAAAAATTTAAAATACACTATGAATATGAATAATAAAACACAAATGCTAATAAAATTAATCACTTACCACAAACGCGGGGTTCGAACGTTTTGCTACAAATGCGCTCCATTTTCATTTGATATATAATGTTTATATATTTCTTGGAGCTTCAGCATTAATATTTCCTTCACGATCTTTTAGATAGAAATTTTGAGAGGTGAGATCTAAAACCTCGGTGTATTTTCCCGACAACTCTCAATACATATTCTTTCTCATCTCGTCAACAACAAAAGCAGTCTGCAAACGAAATAAAGATATAGTTTGAGTAAAATATTTCAATGGAAAAAATTATAAATGACAAAAGAGTGGATCAAAAAAGTTACTTGTATATCATTCCACAGTATATCTTTCGCATCCTTCAACGCCTTATCTCTCCAATCGTCAATTGTAATGGGGATATTCTGACGAACAATTAGCCCCAATGTAACTTACAAACATGGAGCTATTTGGGTCAATTGGCTGACCACTCTCATTCCATCCAACCTAATAAACTCATATAGTAAAGTACATGCTTTCAAAAAGATAAAAATAAACAGCAAACAGAGTATAGATATACCTCAAATTTTATGCCACTTCTCCTTGCTTTTATGAAATTTTGCATGATGATTGCACCACGTTTGACTTCATTTTCGTAAGTCTTAGTATGACAACCTCCTCATTTTGACATCTGAATCCTTGGTTGGTATCCATTTATCTACAAAAAGTTCAACATGTAGTTCAGTATAACTTCAACAAGTTCAACATGTAGTTCAGTATAACTTCAACAAGTTCAACATGCAGTAGTCTAAGTATGTATCAGTATAAGTTCAACATGCATTTTAATGATAACAAAAAATTAATAACATGAATACCTGAATAGTGAGAAGAAATACGTAGGGTTCATAGAAAAAGGAACACGTTATGGTTCGTAGGATAAATGCGCAGAAATACGGTTCGCAGAAACTGAGTATGGTTCGAAGAAATACGTAATGAAGGTTTACAGTATTTCAATGAGAACAAATGGTTTGTAATGGAGAGGTGATCATGGAGGAATATGGTTTGCAATGAGAGAGATGGACCGTGGAAATATGGTTCGCAATGGGAGAGATGATAGGGTTCGCAATGAGAAGAACGATGAAGAGGAGATGATAGTGAAGTTTACGTAATGAAGAGGAAACTGAAGCGGTTAACTGTTATATATAAAGACGCTATACATCGTTTTTTAGAAGTCTTTTACAGCGCTGTGGTTGGAAAAGCGCTCTAAAAGAACTCCATATTTTATTTTTTAAACCTTTTTACAGCGCTTGTGGGAAAGCGTTGTATAAAGACCTCTTGTGTTTCTTAGAATATACTGTTTTTTTTAAAAGCCTTTTTACAGCGCTTCGTTGGAAAAGCGCTCTAAAAGGCCTCCTTATTTATTTTAAAAAGGCTTTTTACAGCGCTTGTGGGACAAGCGCTATAAAAGACCTCTTTGTTTTCTTATGATATATGACTGTTTTTTTTAAAAGCCTTTTATCGCGCTTGTTGGAAAGAGCTTTAAAAGACTCCTTATTTTATTTTTAAAAGGCTTCTTTACAACGCTATAAAAGGACCTCTTTGTTCTTATTGATTTATTGATGTTTTTTTTAAAAGCCTTTACGGCGCTTGTTGGAAAAGAGCTTTAAAAGACCTCCTTATTTTATTTTTAAAAGGCTTCTTTACAGTGCTTGTTGGATAAGCGCTATAAA
>PGTU02004426.1:0-11018 GCA_002896215.2 Cicer echinospermum
CTTAGATCACATACACACTACGTGAACTCATTTCACGAACATGGTTCGTGAACTGAGTTCACTTACGTTATTGAATTTTGAAAATTGATTCATGTACGTGAACTGAACTTTTTTGAATTTTTAAAAATGAGTTTGCGTACGTGAATTGACATCATCAAAATCATTACCATTAAAAAAAAAATCTTATAAGAGGTCATAATTACACATATACAACAGTTAAATATCTCTTCGAACCAATTTTTAATCTAACAACAATTACATTTATTCAATTATAATAATTTAAATTTAATTGGAATCAAACATTAAAAAATTATTTTAAAAAATATAAAATAAATTTAAATAAATCTTTTTAGTGGGACGAAAATGAAGAATAACTCTAAATTGGTATATCTAAATATATTTAATTCTTTTTAAATTATTTATCCTTCCAATTATTAGATTAATTAAAGGGTTGAGATAGTTTGTTGCCAAGTTGCTGCTATGCCACATTTTGTTAAGTAAAGCGAGCATCTATTGGCATGAATGAAGTTCAATAGCAATAGCATCCAAAATGCAGTTCGGGAAAGCACTTCGAAGAAACGTGCTTATTCTCAGTTACACTTGTTCAACTTTCTCCACCATTTCTCATCACACCACCACCAAACACATTCTACAAACATCTCATTACAGAAAACAAATCTTACTCGCTAATCTCTTCCAATCCTACGGTTTCCCTTCTTCTACCCTTCACAATTTCCTCTCTCACAATCACTTTCTCTTCAATTCCGAAACTTCAGAACTTCGTAAATCTCTTTCCACTCTCTTTTCCTTCCGAATTCCGCAGAAAACCCTTATTTCCCTCGTTCGCGATTGCCCCTCTGTGTTGGAACCCCAATTTCTTCATAATTGGGAATTAGGTTTTCCCGAATTGAAATCCAAGGTTCCTGACACTTCCCCGTTAATGATTGCGAACTTGTTACGATGTTCTAGAAGGTTCCATTTAAACCCTGTTGAAATCTCTCAGAAAGTTGAGGTTTTTAAGGGTTTAGGGTTTTCTGAAAATGTTATGGAAAGGGTTTTGGAAGAATTTCCCAGCGCAATTGTGATGAGGGAAAGTGAAATTGTTGGTGTGATTGATTTTCTTGTGGAATTTGGGATTCTTAGAGAGGAAATTGATAGAGTTGTTAGATTGTATCCTAGGGTTTTGGGATTTGGAGTTGAAGATAGGTTGAAGCCTTTCATTCACGAATTGAGGGGTTTGGGGTTTTCCCGC
Organism: Cicer echinospermum; assembly: GCA_002896215.2. Taxonomy (NCBI): domain Eukaryota; kingdom Viridiplantae; phylum Streptophyta; class Magnoliopsida; order Fabales; family Fabaceae; genus Cicer; species Cicer echinospermum. The sequence continues at coordinate 1,253 of PGTU02004426.1, forward strand.
CGTGAGGTTAGAACAAAGATTGTTAGGGATCCGAGAATTTTAGGAATGGAAATTGGGGAATTTTCGCGGTGTTTGAAGTTGTTACAGAGTTTGAAATGCAGGGAAGCAATTAAAGAGAGGATTTTTGGAGAGGGTTTGGTTAGGGCTTGTTTTGAAGTGAAGTTGAGAGTCGATTGTTTGTGCAGTCACGGTTTGATTCGTAGAGATGCCTTGAAGGTGTTATGGAAGGAACCGAGGTTGATCGCATATGATCTGGAGGATATTGAGAAGAAGATTGAGTTTTTAGTTCATAGGATGAAATATAGTGTTGATTGTTTGCATGAGGTTCCTGAATACTTGGGTGTGAATTTTGAAAAACAGATTGTTCCTAGATACAATGTGATTGAGTATTTGAAAGGAAAAGATGCAATTGGGTTTGAAGTTGGATTGAAGGATCTTGTTAAACCAACTAGGCTTAGATTTTACAATCTTTATGTGAAGCCTTACCCTGAATGTGAAAAAATATATGGGAGATTTTCAGGTAAGGTTGAAGTTAAAAGCAAGCATCCACCTGGACTTTGGAAGCTCTTTAAACCGCAGAAGTTTCCTCAAACTGATCAAGATGTGAAGAACATGAAGGCTTTCATGGACTCACTGGTGTAGTGTTTTTTTTTATAAGCCTCACTAGTGTAGTGATTTGATCTTTGTATAATGTTACTCTGTTAGTTGGGTGAATGGTCTATGACATGCTTTGTGTTTTTACCAAGCAATTTAGCAACTAGATTCTTATTTGTTGTCTAAATCTAACATGGTGTTGGGCGCAATATTTTATCTAAAGTATACATGCTGACAATTTTCCTCACACAAATTGGTTCATTCTCTTAGAATAAGAACAATGCAACGTCGTTATTGAGTCCAGATTAAATTTTGTGGCAAAGGAACAACAGAAAGCTACTCGACTAAATGACTATTGCTTCTCTTGCTCAATTCTTTTACATATTTGAAATTAATAGCTATAGTTAAAGAATTTAGTTATATAATTAAACTGGGTTGATCCGTATATGGTTAAAGTGGTGTGTGTCAGTGACAACTGACTATGGATTATGTCTTGCCATTATCTCAATTAACCAAATGCGAATTACACAGGGTGTATTTGTGATTAACACAGGTGGTGATCTTACAAATTGATCAAGGTGTTAGTAGCAAAACTTACCACAGGGTTTATTTTTGTTGAAGAAGACAGTGCATCCTGTATTTATAGTGGCCATTGTTAACACTGAATACAAAATGCAATTCCAAGAGGTCAAACATTTACATGACTTTTCAACAAACATCATGGATACAAACACTTAAAGAGCCTTTCAACAAACACCATGGGTACAAACATGAAAAATACTAAAAATAACAACAAAAACACTAGATAACTAACAGAACATAGGAAAAATAAAACACTAACAAACGCATGGATGTTATACCTAAAACAATGAAGTAATAAAGAGACCTAGTCACGAAAATGTCATGCTGGCTTCGGACTTCGGAGGCTCTCTAGGCCCATATATACAGGTTAGAGCGAGAGGCGGGGCAGTGGGTTGAGTAGGGGACACTTCCTAGAAAAAACAATGGAAAGAGGCGTTGCTATACAACAATAACTATGTCTTATAGTTTTTTAGGTTTTTTTTTTGTCTCTATCACAACTTGACTATGATAGGAATCCGAATTTAAAAGAGGAAACCGTCTGTAATATTAAATTGATAATAGAATGTGTTACAACAAAATAACTCCTTGTAACTCCAAAACAAAACTACCGGAGAAAAGGACATCTTCTCTCTCTCGTCCAAAACCACAAGGTTTCTTAAGCTATCATTCACTCTCTCTTGCGCTATCCTTATTCTTTAAATAAATATCATATTTCCTCATAACAAACTAGCGACATCAACAAATATGAGACAACCTCCCTATTTAACACATTTGTTCTTATTACATAATAATAATCATCTTCTCTCGGCACATGTTCAAACTACATTAAACCTAAATTTATACTCTCTACTCTTTTCTATTTGTCAATGTTAATCCAAATCTATCTCTATTCAATCGTTCAAATCTTATCCCGTCTAGTTTTTCCACACATCCAATCAAACACATTCGCATCTTTGTTACACTTATTTTTATCTCCCGTTGGACTTTATTACCACCCAATATTTCGTCTCATACACATCATATAGTTGCATTATTTACTTAAAAATTTTAGCTCTTATATCAATGTTTAACATTCGACTTTTTTTTAAATCAAAGAAAACTACTCTAGCGAAAGCCAACATCAATAAGAATAGCAAGAAGCAAGCCCCCTTCGCACTGTCAACGATCACATCCCCATTTCCTGTTATATATTTTAGGCTAAATTACTCATTAGATCTCTATTTTGTTTTTCCGATTTTATTATTAGTCCTAATTATTTTGCTCCGTTTTGATTCTCTTAACTACTTTTTATTAGTAAGTTGGTCATTTTTGTGTAAAAAAAAAAAACGTTAATTTATGCCATCTCCACTCATCTTGTCTTAATCCATAAACCCGAAATATATATGATATTTTCTCAATCTAAAAACCTAGAAAAATCATCAAAATCTGTGACTACTCCAAACATTACTTTTTAAATCCATATCTCAAAGTCAAATACATAACATTTCAAATTCATAAATAATAAAATTTAAAAAATCAACATTTTTTTGTTAATTCACAGGGATTCTAAACAAGAAGACTCATATGCTCTTCACCAATCTCATATTTATTTTCTTTAATTACTTGATTCATATCACTTTAAGGTCGTGTAAGATTTTCTTTCAATTTCTACAATTTCAAAGTGTTTGGATTTGAGGTTTTTTATTTTTGTTTTATTGGTGTTTAGCTTTAGGTAGATTTGTATTTATGTGTGTTGTAATTATCACATAAGGTTGTGTTTGGAATATATGTTTGTGTGTGTGTGTTTGGCTTACAATCTTCTATATTTTAAGGTCATGATTGAATTATTCCATGTCCAACATTGATTTGATTTTATCTTTGTCAGTCTTTGGTTTGAAATGTTTGAGATTCTTCGCTGATTTTATTTAGATTGAGGTGTGGGTTCAAGCTTATGAGATTTAATAAAATTTTTCTTTGTTGGAGAAAGAGTTCTAAAGAATAAAGAATTGACATTCAGAGATTTCATTTTATCTATGTTTGAAATGTTATCAATTTGAATTGTAAGTTATGATATGAAGAATATAAGTTTGATGATTGTTTATTTTTATTGAATGAGATTAAAAAATTCTGGATATATATAAATTTGAAGATGGTGTTAGATGACAAAAACTTAAATTTTTTAACATAAATTAATGGAAAAAACCAATTTAACTACAGAAGTAATAATTAAGGGGCAAAACGAACGAAAAATAATTAGAGAAATAAAAAGAAACCATTATAAATAAGTTAAAGGACTAAGTAATTTTAGTCTGATGATATTTATTCCGTAATTTCATGGTTTTTAACATGATGAAATTTCCAACACATTTTCCATTATTGTATTCGAGCTATAATTTAAATAAATCCACATTCAAAATTGTACTTATTGCTCAAGTCAATTTTTTATCATTTGTATTTTATGTTAGTGAAGGATGAAAAAATAAACATAAAAATGGGAGTAAATAATCAATATACCCCTAAAAGTTATACTACGATTGTCATATTGGTATCTGAATAGTGGATATTTATGATGAAGATCCTTTGATTATATTTGTCAATTAATCCTGAATGTATATTTCCATTAATCAAAAATCCTTGAACTACATAACCTGACAATACATTTGAGTGATAAATTACAGATTTAAGGACTTCAAGCAAACTAGAATTATTCAATGACCAATATGACTTAAGCTACAGTGTTTAAGAACTAATCTGACCAATTACTCAAAAAAAGGCAATGCAAAATAGACCTGCCAATATATACATTCATCTGTTTTTATCATGTACTTCAAAAACTAAGCGCCCCACATCAGCAGAACTAACATAATCCTACCATTTATGCGGTGAATTCATTTACTAATTCTGCAGGGTAAAATAGTGCCCGAAATATTGAGAGGAGAGAGAGAGATTTCTGATAAATTTTATTCACTGGTCTCTTAAATAAAGACTGTATATGCTTAACCTCCTTCCACTTTATGTAGTTCTTTCCAGAACCGAATTGATCTATCGAGTTCCACATGAAATTTAAAGCAGACTCTATTGATGAGTGTTCAAGCCAGCGTGTGCACCAATCATGATTCGAAGGCCATTTTGCTACTTTTTCTGTTGTCATCGCAATCCCAGATAACAATCTGCAAAGTGCACCAGATTCTTCATATAAAATCTAATTTTATAAGCTAACATTCACCAAATAGAAAACAAACTGAACATACCTCGTTGTTCAGTTCATCTATGGATAGAATAAATTCTTCTGTCCGAAATGTGCATAACTAACCATTCATGATTTTGACTTGTCTCATACCTGGAGCATCTAACCCAAAAGCAAACATTGATGTATATTTGCAACCGTTAATAGATGAGCTTAAACAGTTGTGGAGTGAAGGGCTTGACTTATGATATTTCCATGAAACAAAATTTTGTAAGAGGAAACCTTAATGTGACACTTAACGACTTTTCCTGCTTATGCATGCTTTTGGATGGTACCCCAGGGTAAGTTGACTGCTCCCGGTGTTGTTTGTGGATAAGGCTGTTACAGTAAACTACGTGCAAAAATCACATAACCTCGTTTCTTACCTCATAATCATGCATTTAGAAGAAGTAAAAAAGGGTTCACTAAAAATAGGGTTGTGAAAGATGAACCTCCTCCAATATTGACCGGTGAAGAAGTTTGGGGTTGAGTTCACAATATTCCACGAGTGATAGATAATGCACATTCTAAATTGTCTGGATATGGAGTTAGCCATAATTGGACTAAACGAATCATATTTTGGGATCTTCCATACTGGAAAGATAATTTATTAAGGCATAATTTAGATGTCATGCACATAGAAAAAAACTTCTTTGATAATGTGTTTAACACTGTCATGAATGTTAAGAACAAGACTAAGGACAATGAAAAAGCACGAATGGACTTGGCCATCATTTGCCAACGTAGTGACTTGGAGTTGGTTCCACATAACAATGGAAAAATGACAAAACCTAAGGCAAATTATTGTCTTACGTCTAATGAGGCAAATAATGTTTGTAAATGGATAAAGGAGCTTAAGATGTCGGATGGGTATGCTTCTAACTTGACAAGATGTGCAGATGTTAATAGAGGACAAATGAATGGGATGAAAAGCCACGATTGTCACGTATTTATGGAGTGTTTGCTTCCATTTGCATTTAGTTCACTGCCTGACCATGTGTGGAAACTATTAACAGAATTAAGTCAATTCTTTAAAGGCTTGTGCAGCAATACCTTAAGACACGATGAATTGGTCAAATTGGGTGAAAATATTTCATTCATCATATGCAAACTTGAAAGAATCTTTCCACCAGGATTCTTTGATTCAATGGAACATCTTCCAATTCACCTACCGTATGAGGCAAAACTTGGTGGTCCAGTTCAATATCGATGGATGTATCCATTTGAAAGGTATTTTATATTCACCATTAAGGATTTCATTTTCTTTTCAAGGTATTTTCACATTTATTAAGTTATTGCTCTCACTTTTCCAGAATGATTGGTGATTTTAAGCGCACAGTGAAAAACAAGGCTAGAGTGGAAGGCTCAATATGCATGTCATACTTACATCGAGAGACAACATATTTTTGTTCCCACTTTTTCAAAACAATCTCTTTGTTTGATAGAAGCCAGCGTAATGAAGGTGCAAAATTAAATTATGTTGTCACGACAACACTATCAATTAGCAATCAATTAGAACGTCCTAGTGGGAAGGCTCAAACTCATTTGTTAAGTGATGTTGAAAGAAGGTCTGCTCATGTACACATCCTCATCAATTGCAATGAGGTCAAGCCATATATTGAGTAAGAAGTTTGTAAGCACACACCCCACATAACTACCAAATACTTGTAATAACACTTCTCTCATTATTGACAGCGCCTTTTTGCACTCTAATTCCATTATTGAAGACGATCCTATATCTCAAACACGTATACATGGGAGACTTCAGAATGGTTTCGTGCATATGTAAGTGATTTTTATTGAAGTTTTGATGCAAATAAATTAGAACTTCTCACCTAACTAATTGTAGTGAATATCATGTTTGTATAGGCCAGTGACAAGGAAAATGGTGTGACTCACCCTAACTTGTTATCATTAGCTTGGAGTCCTGACTCAATGGTCAAAACATGGCACAAGTATTACATTAATGGTACAAATTTCACACAAAAGCTTGGTCTCAGGGTAAGAAAACCATAAATAGTGGAGTTTATGTGAAAGGGGTTACTGGAGGAGGGGAAGATGATTTCTATGGAGTCATCCAACATATCTTCGAGTTGGAGTATTACAAATTGCCTCACAAAGTAGCCTTGTTTTATTGCCAATAGTTTGATCCTAGACGAAATAGAGGAACCAAAGTTCATCCGCAATATGATATTGTAGATATCAAGATGAATCGGAAATATGATCTCTATGATCCCTTCATAATTGCACAAAAAGCTAGACAAGTGTATTATGTACCTTATCCTAAAATGCAAACTGATAAGCGTCACTGGTCTGCCGGTATCAAAACAAAGCCTATGGGTCATGTAGAGGTGGACGAAGTCGATGAGGACATACCATATCAAGATGAAGATATGGCACATGTTGAACAATTAACTGAAATTGAAGAAATGGTTAGCTTGCACGATGAAACACATAGCGATGAAGAAGTCAATGTAACGTTTGTTCCAAATATTCCAATTGATAATGATAGTGATATGGATGATGAAGATGGGGATGATTCTTCAATTGACGTTTGAATTTTTCGTAAGTATAAATAGTAGTTGATTATTTGTTTAAATCTTCATATTCTACCTTTTTATATATTAGTTTTACATCTTGAATTATTGATTGTTTGTTTGAAGTGTGTATGTGCTAATTGTTTTTATTCATCTTATTCTTTATAGATGACTTCAAAAGAAAAGATTAGACTCAAGCTTCCATTCAAGAAAAATCGAATCACTTTACCGCATAAGGTAACTCAAGCAGCTCAGTAGGTACAAGCAACAATTGATCAATTGCCACTAGATGTCAATGCCACTACACCAACCTCACACTATGTGCGGCATCCCACCCAACAACTTGTTCAACCTCCTACCCAACAAGCTGCAGTGCTTCCAATCCAACCTAATAAGGTGCATGGTACTGAACCAATTATAGTGATGATGCCCACACCGAGTTTTGTCCCAGAAGACAACATTTCCCCGATTGCTGATCATTCACCGTCACAACCATTAACATTTGTTGCCTCACGACATACTTCAATTTCAGCTAACCCACCACCTTCAACACATGTTGCTATTGGTAATAAGACTCAAGGGTCACGATGCTCCAATTCTAGTCATGGGGTTGCGCTGATGGGAGAACAATGATATGGCCGGATGGTCGAGGGTATGTAACAAATTCTGATTAAATTTTCATTACTACATGAGGATTAGGGTACGTTTCAAGTTATTTTTAGAAATGTGATGTTTTTAAAAAAATTGTTTACAGGTGGTTACCGTGTAGGGTGGCCTCGAGAGCCCTCACCTCAGTCATTACATCACAATATGTTGATCCATATCCTAGCTGGAGAGCAATCCCAAAATCAACTTTGGAACGTTGGTTCAACAAATTTGGTGTAAGATTAAGTTATATATCTTGTTAATAAGTTCAACTAATGTGTGGATACTAATTAATATATTATAACTTATTTGTAATGTAATATTGCAGGAAAAAGTTGCTTGGTTGCCTGAGCACAATTTTCAAATTAAGAATATCTTCAATACAAAAGGATCAATGCGTCTTTCTGATATGTTGATGCAAGCGAGAAAGAAGCGCAAGTGTCCAACTTGGATGGGAGAAAGTGTTTGGAATGATCTTGAGAAGATATGGATGGATCCGTCGTATAAGGAGATATCAAATCGAGCTAAGAAAAATCGTGCTTCTTATAAAGGAGGAGCTGTCCATACAGGTGGATCTATATCCATTGCTGAACATACCATTCAGATGGTACGCTTTCTATGTCAAAGTCTTCACTGTATAACCATTTAATGTTTGACTCCAGGACATGTCTAATATTTGCTATTTTTATTGCTTTGTTGTGTTGCTGTTTCAAAATGCAGAGTTATTTTGCTAAAATATTTTGTTGTTTTTCTTTTCTGGAGAAATTTGACTCTCATTTTGTTCACGGTTTTGTTGTTGTTTATTTTCTGTAAGGCTGAAGAGTTAGGTAGAGACCCCACATTGGATGAGGTCTTTTTAAAAACTCACACTAAGAAGAAGGACAACTCTTGGGTTGATGAAAGAGCAAAAAAAAAACATATGTAAGAAATATTAAATCATTTATTAGTTCTTTCATTTGTATTTCTTGTAAAAGTAATTTGACTATGTTGCATGATTTTCTATTTGAGTAGGAAACATTTCAAGGTAAGTTGCAACAAGCCTCTAAAGGTGGGGAAACATCTAGTAGTTGTAGCCAAGTGGTTAATGCGGAAGCTCGCTTAGAAATATGGGTCCAATCTGTTGGGGGGAAGAATAAAGGGAGGATCTATGGTGTTGGAGATAGATCCTCGCTTTATAGACTAGGTGTCGCAAGTCTAGTTCCAGAATCTCATCCATCTAGAGGTTGCACCAGTTTCTTGTCTCAACAATCTAACGAGATAGCTGCACAGATAGCAGCATTTGAGGAGCGAGCAAAAGCGGCAGAACACGAGGCACGAGAGGCGCGAGAGGAGCTAAGGAAAGTTGAGCAACGTCGACAAGAGGAAGTTCAACAAACAGAGCAACGCACTACAGAACTACAGATGCAGCTAGCAACATTGGCAAAAAGTGTTGCTTCCATACAGGCTGAGTCATCCCGTCGTCGTCGTCATCCAGATTATGACGAGGATGAGTCTAACGATGATGACGGCGATGAGTAGTACTTATTTCATTGTTAGTTTTGTATAGTAGTACTTTGAAACTTATGGTAGTGACAATGTGTATTTTGAAACTTATGGTTATGTGTATTTTGAAACTTATGGTAGTGACAATGTGTAAGTTATGGTAGTGAGAATGTGTATTTTGAAACTTATGGTAGTGCAAGTTGCCCTTATTTTGAAACTTGTGGCAGTCAGGAGGTGTAATTTGAAAACACTATTTACATAATATTTCACTTTGTTTTGACAATGATGTTTAATATGCTTACAATATATATTCAAAAATACAGGAAACCGTAAAAAAACAGAAATAGAATTAAAATCATTTTTTCATTACCCACGGACAATTCATGGATAAAATTATCAATATTAAATATAAAATAGTAGACTTGTCACGGATGATCCGTGGGTAACGTAACCTACGGCTTTTCCGTCGATCACTATCTACTAATTTACCTACGGAAAATCTATGGGTAACGTTACCCACGGAGACTCAGTGGGTCATATTACCCACGGATAATCCCTAGGTAAGTGTGTCCCACAGCTTGTCCGTCGGTAAATATTTTCCTACGAGCGATTTATCTACGAACTCGTGTCCGTGGGTAATCCGTAGGTAAATTTACGTTACCTATGGATAGTCCGTGGGTAAAAGTAAAATTTGCCGTAGGTAATAACAGTTTTTCTTGTA
>PGTU02004430.1:0-35377 GCA_002896215.2 Cicer echinospermum
CATAAAACGTAAAACATAAGAAGTTTGTGTGCCTGAAGGGCAACAGCTGCTCCTGGGGCGCATTTCCATTTGGACACTATCCAGGCGCACCCGGGAGCGCAAGTCCTGCGCCTGGGCGCATAGCACGCTGCTGAATGTATAAAAACACGTTTTCTCACTTTTTAAGGATCTTTTTTACTATGGAAGATTGAAGACTTGTGCCTTAGCATAGAACTCAAAACGGTCGTTTCTAACACCACTGGAGCAGTTTTATCAAGAATCATTCATGAATCTTTCTTGTAATTCTTCTCTAATTTATCTTTTTTATCTCTCCATGAGTAACTAAACCCTATTTTTTAGGATGAGTTTAACAAGATGAACGCTTATTTATTTGTATTTGATTTCTAGTTATATGATGAGTTTATTGAATTATTTTTCTCATCTATGTGCTTAATGCTTTTTATTGTTTGATCAAACATTAAAATGTTATATTGATTTGTATTTTGAAACGGAAGTGCCTTTACAAATGTTTGAGATGAGAAACCATGAATTTTTTAGTCTATGATAGATGCAGGTCATAAAACCAATTAAATTAGTTGCAAGGCAATAGTTTAACAAGAAGATTCTTGTACAGATAATGTTAATCTCAATCATTAAATCAACTACAATATTAGGGTTAATTTGAAATAAATTCTTCTTCACTAAGAACATTCATTAGGGCTAAGAATAATAATAAAGAATTCGGTAATAATTCATAAAAGGAATCAGTAACTAGGATCAATTAGACACCAAGGTTGGATTCGAACTCAAACTCATGTCTGACATTTTTCTTAGTTATAAAGGATCAATTTTATTACTGTTGTTAATTTAAAATTATTTCAATCAACTTTGGAACTTTTGTTCAATTTTAGTAATTAAATAAAGCAATAGTAAAACTCAATCCTTGAGTTCTACTCGGTACTAGCGTTTTATTATTAACTTGCAACGATTCAGTATACTGTGAAATGCATCATAGGAGTACGAACAAACAACTAAAGCTATTTATACTCCAACGAGTAAGAAAAATCAAGCCAGATTATTAAGATATAAGGTTACTATTGAGGTAATTAATCGACATGTATCATTTAGTTTGCTCATTCACAAGCTATGGTAGTGTTTGTAATGCCTACTGATATGATCTTAAGTCATAGTTCACTTTAAAGATCGTTCTAGGTCGGAAACTTACAAATTTAGTGAAATCGCGGTATGTGCGAGTGAAACTTAATCAGAGGAAATGTTGACATTGTTTCAGGCGCATTAGTTATTGTTGTGTCACTCATCTTACAAGCAATTAGCTACCGATAATGTACATAGAGGGGCATATGTTTACACCTAAAAATAAATAATTGGTTAGCGAGAAGTAGAAAAATAGTCAAATTTTGGGTAGCCATATACCCTTAACAAAGAATGTCACGTGTGCAGATGAGCAACTAGTCGAGTCTTCACGTTTATCAGAGTTCACGAAAGTCATCAGGTCCAAGACTAAGTCAAAGCCCACTACTAGCTAAAATTCAACGATTATGCATGTCTGTAGACCACAATTTATGACCGGTTGGATTAGATTTGCCTATAAATACAACAACTGGTAATTTTACACACACACAACCAATCAAATAAGTTTCTTACGTTATCTTTAACAATTTAATTTACTATATGCACTTAAAAATCTACATCATACTTAACACTTTTTTGAATAGTTAAGGAGCTCATTGCTGAGAAAAAGTTAATTCCTTAGCGTAATCGTTTGAAGCAAAAAGGAATCAAAGTTGAGAACAGTTAGTCTATTCCTCGACAAAGTCTTTTCCCTAACAACAACATTTATGTTATTGTCTTTTTGCAAAAATGTATTTTTTGTTACTCAGTTAAATAAAAAAACATCATGTGCTCGTCAAATCTTGATGTGACTAATCTAAATAAACAAAATATTTTGTTAATTAATTTTTATAAAAAAATTAAATATCAAAATAAAAATTTATGTTATCATTCCAAAAACACATTCAACCTTTATCGTCTTTTTCATCATTTTCTTCTTCGTCATAGTATCATCTTGTCAAATTCAAAAACATCACACATCATCAACCGAGAAGTTAAAAGGAAAATATATTCAAATGAAGAAATCTTTTAGTTCATCTTTTAAAACCATATATCTTTTCTTTCTTAAAAGAAAAAAAAACCACTCAAATTAAACTACCTCTGTCTCTACTGTCCCTCCTCTATTACAAATAAAAATTAAAGTTAAAACATTTAAAAAACAATCAGTTAACATATTAAGAAAATATGGTAATGTGATTTGATGTGTATAATTTATGTATAACTATCTAAATTGACCATCAATATAAAGATGCATATTTATAATAACTTCTTGTATTTCAAAATAATTTGATGTATATATATATTGAAAAATAACAATAAACATATTTAGAAATTTGCAAAAAGTATTATATTTAGGAACCAAACAAATGTATCAAAATGAGTCTTATAATTAAAGACAAAGCTAATAATTTAAATAAAAAAGTCACATTATATAAAAATACTTTCAAATAACATTAAATGCAATACTTTATCTAAATCGGATTAATACAATACTTATAGCAACTAATTGTTTTTCCTTTTGACTAAAAATATTAATTGTTATATTAGTGTGTTATATTAGATATTAAATATAAAACATAGATTTAATATATTTGATTTATTTTATTAGTAAAAAAACATAATAAAACTACGATGATCAATTTAAATTTGAATCTCGATTGAGAGAAAAACAAAAAAAATGTTAATATTTTAATATTTAACATTTTCTCGTATAAGATTGATTATCTTTAATATAAAATTTATATAATAAAACAAAAAAAGAGAATAAATTTTTTACTAACATTTCCAATAACTAAAAATAATAATAATATTATATACATACTCCTTCTGATTAGATATATAAACAAAATAAAATCAAAAAAAAAAATAATATATTTAATCAAAATTTTTGTACTAAATCCATAAACTTTCTGTAACTCCTTTTTTATTTACATTTGTATATATTGTAGAACCTAAGTGGTTAAGGCTAACTTACACAGCAGCACAATTTGTAAAGTTTAAAAACATAACAGTTACGATTCAGCATCATGAGACTCCAAATTCCAATCGCTTGTTCTTCTCTTACTTGTTCTCTTGACCTCTACGGCGGCAAGGATCTAACTGTCCTAGGCGATATTTGGATACCGATCAACGACGTCAACAACCCATATGTGATAGATTTAGCCAATTTTCGCTGTTAACGAGGACGATAGGCTAACTGGGTGATGCTTCAATTCGAGAAGGTCATCAAAGCTGAATACCAAATCGAAGTGATCAACTACATGTACCATCTCGTCCTTCCGCCAATAACACTTCCATTTCTAACAAAATATGAAGCCCTCGTGTCGGTTAATAAATGGATAACTTCAGGAACCTCACTTCTTTTCGTGCTTTACGTGATTAAATTATTATATAATATTGTTGCTTATTCTGTAATGATCTATAGCATCATTACTCCGCATGCCTAGGAATTATACAAATACAAGTTTGTGTTTAGTGTATAAGTCGCACTACGCAGAAATGACATTTAACAGCGCCCATTTTACAGCGCTTTCTAAACACAAGCGCTGTTGTAATTATATTTTAAAAATAACGGAACCCTATTACAGCGCTTTTTATGTAAAGCGCTGTAAAACAAGCGCTGTAGTAGGTCATATAACGTTTGCGCATCACGTTATAAGGATCTTACAGCGCTTGTCAAAAAAGCGCTGTAAACGAAGCGCTTTCGGTAAATGTGATTACAGCGCTTTTTTCACAAGCGCTGTAAACACATGCGCTTTCATTGAATTTAACTACCTATTACAGCACTTTTTCACAAGCGCTGTAAACACATCCGCTTTCATTGAATTTAACTACTTATTACAGCGCTTTTTTCACAAGCGCTGTAAAACACATGCGCTTTCATTGAATAAACACAAAAACAATAAGGGCTTTTAACAGCGCTTATTTGGAAAAAGCGCTGTAAAAGAGCCTTCTAAATTAACCTAAAAGATACTAATAACAATAATAACACACGAGGTCTTTACAGCGCTTATTTGGAAAAAGCGGTAAACGATCATTTTAAAAATAAAATAATGAGTGTTTATACCTTTTAACAGCGCTTTCCACACAAAGCGCTGTAAACGACTCTTTTGAAAGTGAGTAAAAAAGACATTTTTACAGCGCTTGTTTGCCAAAGCGCTGTCAAATGGCTTTAAAAATAATATTCATCAGACACTAATTTCTTCAAACACCTTGTACGCATCATGGGATTCAAAAACATCAGACACAAACCCATTTCTTCAAAACACATTGTACGCATCATGGGAATCCAAAAAACATCAGACATTAACCCATTTCATCAAACACCTTGTACGCATCATGGGAATACCCAAAAACACATTGTTAACAAAAACATCAGACACAAACCCATTTTTCGCAACATGGCAATGATCCTGAATACCAAGTTTCGATTTAAGAAGGAAAGAGAATGGAAAGAGATAAAAAGGGTGTTGAGGTGGAGATTGAATTGTGAAAGAGTAAGCTTTGATGTTTGTGAAGAAGATGCATAAAAGGAGAAGAGTTTGGTGAAGATGAAGGATTTTGGTGTGACCAGTTTACTACTATGTGGGTTTTGCATGTTGAGCCTTCTAAAATAAAATAAAGAGACATTTTAGAGCGCTTATGTGTAAAAAGCGCTGTAAAAGGCTTCAAAAAAACATAATATAACATAATAACACACGGAGGTCTTTTACGCGCTTATTTGGAAAAAGCGCTGTAAAAGAGCCTCTAAAAATTAACATAAAGAGACATTTTAGAGCGCTTATGTGTAAAAAGCGCTGTAAAAGGCTTTAAAAAAACATTAATATAACATAATAACACACGGAGGTCTTTTTACAGCGCTTATTGGAAAAAAGCGCTGTAAAAGAGCCTCTTAAAAATTAACATAAAGAGACATTTTAGAGCGCTTATGTGTAAAAAGCGCTGTAAAAGGCTTTAAAAAAACATTAATATAACATAATAACACACGGAGGTCTTTTACAGCGCTTATTTGGAAAAAGCGCTGTAAAAGAGCCTCTTAAAATTAACATAAAGAGACATTTTAGAGCGCTTATGTGTAAAAAGCGCTGTAAAAGGCTTTAAAAAAACATTCAAATAACATAATAAACACACGGAGGTCTTTTACAGCGCTTATTTGACAAAAGCGCTGTAAAAGGCTTTAAAAAGCATTAATATAACATAATAAACACACGGAGGTCTTTTACAGCGCTTATTTTGTCAAAAGCGCTGTAAAAGAGCCTTTTAAGAATTTAACTAAAGAAGCCTTTTAGAGCGCTTTACAAAAAAAGCGCTGTAAAAAGGCTTATAAAAAAGCGCTGTAAAAGTGTTACGTATATATAACAGTTACCTCTTCAGTTTCCTCTTCATTACGTAACCTTCATCTCAACCTTCATTTCTTCTCTTCTTTGCAAACCCTATCATCCCGTCCTTTACGAACCTTGTTTTCCACGATCATCTCCTTCATTTCGAACCTTATTTCCATCCAAGATCATCTCTCCCATTTCACACAATATATTTTCATTGAAATACGTAACCCTCATTACGTATTTCTTCAAACCGTATTTCTGTGAACCATATTTCTGTGAACTTTCTGCAAACCCTCTTTTCTTTGCATTTCGTCTTTCTTCGAACCATCATTATTCAGGTATTGATGTTATTTAAATTTTTGTAATCATTAGAATGCATGTTGAGCTTTTTTAAGATATACTGATACATGTTGAGTTTGTTTATAATAATGCATGATCCATGTTGAGCTTGTTGATGTTATACTAAAGTGCATGTTGAACTTGTTGTAGTTAAATGGATACAAACAAAGATTTAGAAGTTCAAAATGAAGAAGTTGGCACCTCTAAGACTTACGAAAAAGAAGTCAAACGTGGTGCAACTATCATGCAAAGGTGATTAAAGCACGGAGCAGTGGCATTAAATTTGAGGTATACTATATGCTTATACTCTGTTTGCTGTGTGTTTTTTTTATCTTTTTTTAGGGTTTAGGGCATGTACTTACTATATGAGTTTATTAGGTTGGCTGGAACGAGAGTGGTCAGCCAGTTGACCCCAACAGCTCCATGTTTGTAAGCTACATTGGGGCTGTTGTTCGTCAAAATGTCCCAATAACAATAGACAACTGGAGAGATAAGGCGTTGAAGGATGCCAAAGATATCATCTGGAATGACATTCAAGTAAATATTTTGATCTACTCTTTTGTCATTTATAATGTTTTTTCTGTTAAAATACATTACTTATGATTGTTTTCATTGCAGACCACTTTTGTTCTTGATGAGGAACGAAAGTCATATGTTTTGAGAGTTGCTGGGAAAATCCATCGTGGATTTAGATCCCATCTCTCAAATTTCTATCTAAAAGATAGAGAAGGAAACACAAATGCTGAACCTCCAAAGATATATCAACATTATATATCAAAGGATGAATGGAGTGCATTTGTTTCCAAACGTTCTGACCGGCGTTTGTCGTAAGTTATTAATTTATTAGCATTTGTGTTTTATTATTCATATTCGTAGCGTATTTTAAATTTTTACACAATTGCAATTTTTTTTTTTATATAGAATATTAGTACGGCAAATCGCGAACGGGCAAGCAACCCAAAACACCCATACAAGAAATCACGTATGGGATATGCACGCCTTGAACAAAAAATTGTAAGTAATTTAAACATCACTTGTAATTTGTATTATATAAACTATAGTGTGTAACTAATTTGTATTATTTTGTTTATGATTTTAACGAATAGAGAAAAGACACCCAAGCCGATCAACCCTTGGGTCGTCATATCTTATGGAAGGAAGCGCGTGTTAACAAAGATGGAGTGGTTGATAATGAAAATGTCAAGAAAGTTGTAGAACTTTGTGTAAGTATATTATCACTTTAATATTTTTTAATATTGTATTTTAAAAATGCTATTGAACTTATCTTTTTAATGTTACATGTATTTTAGGAAACTATTGAACAAAGTTCTGAAACTCAAGAGGGCAACAAGGATACGTGCAGGGACATTCTTGGGAAAGTGTTTAATGTCCCTGAGTATTCCGGTCGAGTAGTGAGGGGGAAAGGATTTGGCGTAACTCCCAAAAGCTTTTTTTCCTCAAGAGAAGCGCCAAAAACCTTCCAACGAGGAAGTATTAGAGAAGCTCAGAATCTTGTCGGAGCAAGTGGCACTCTTGGTGAATACGAATAAAGACAAGCAACTTCCGGTTCAGCTCCAACCTGAAATACAAATGGAGAGTGAAACCGGGAGTTGCAACGTTGGTTTGAAGCGTATTCCCGAGGTAATTAATTACTTACTACTTACTTGCTTATGTAATTACTTATGTTTTAAACAAACTTATATATTAACTGTACTTATGTTTTAACTATTGATGTAGGGTGTCACCACATGTGTCCTATACTATATCCTCGCCGACTCAACGGAAGGTGGGAAAAGGAATATTGCACAATACTTCGGGAGAAGTATTGCACAATATTCCGATCCCCGCGGGCCATGTCAAAGTATCGCCTACGGTTGCTTTCGAACCAACTGCACCGTTGCCCATACCGGACAACGATGGAGATATGAAGTTCTTAAGCGACGCTATTGGCAGTTACGTGGCATGGCCCACACACCTTGTTGCCCTCGAAAAAAAGATTCCCAAGGACAAATCAGTTACATCTCCCGAAAAGGTTTGTCACATTTATTGCCTAAGGTTTTTTATTTTTTTCAGATTCAATAAACTAACATTTTACCTCATTTTTGTAGGTCCAAATAAATAAACCACCCCTACAGCCAAAAAAAGGCAGCAGACCTCAAAAATTGGAGGTTAATAGGGCTGCCAAACTACAAAGGCTGGAGGGTAATAAAGCTGCAAAACTTGCAGCAACAAAAAATCTGGATCGGGGAAAATCGGTCGCTGCTGCTGCTGCTCCTAATAAAAGTCAGCCACGCCTTGGTAAATACGGGGCGTGTCTTGACATCCAAATAAAAAGGAACATGGCAGCAGCAACGATTCGCCCATTGTACAAATGAATCAAGACATCTTTGGAGATGAGTATATTGAATACCTCGAAAAGGAGCAAATGTACGATCTTCTCGAACATAAGGAGCTGAGTGTTACTGTAATCAGCTTGTACATAAGGTAAAAAATATTTTAATTGCATTTATTTGTAATTAAATTAAATGTATTGGTAATTAATCTAGTTTAAAATTTTCATTGAAGGTTTTTGTACGAGAAGGTCGTGTGCACGAGGAATCTGTCAAATAAATACTCATTCTTGTCTCCGCATAAGATGTCAATGTTCAAAACTCGATCCCAGACAATGTAAAACACTACATTGTAGATATGTTTTAAGAAATAAAGAAAGTGATAAATTGTTCTTGGCACCATATAATTCAGGGTACGTAATTTTATCTTTTTTAATTGATGAGAATTTAGTTTATTAGTTGTCTATAAACAAAATTGCTTAACCAATTATTTGTTGTTGTAGGGCACATTGGGTGCTATTTGCAATCAATGCGGTCTCTGAAGTGATATACTATTTGGATCCCGTGCACGGCGATTACACCAATCACCCCGGAATAAAGAATATGCTCGACACGTAAGTAATATTCATTTATTTCTTACATATATATATTTATATATATAAATATTCATGCTCTAATAATCACATTTATTCATTCGATAGTGCCTTAAAAGTTTATCGAGCTCAAAGAGGTGCTAAAGTGTCGAAGCAGAAGTCGAATAACATTACATGGATCTCAATAAAGTGCCCTCGTCAAACAAATAACATTGACTGTGGGTACTACATATTGAGATTCATGAAGGAGATTGTTGAGAAGAAATAAAACTATTATCCCAGAAACGGTACGGTATTTGCATTATATGATTTTTCATATATAAATTATCTATATATTTGATACTAACTTAATATAATATGTTCAATTTTTATATTGCAGTACTTTGCCAATTCCAGTCCATCATATTCTGAGGAAGATCTGATGGAATTAAAGGAAGAATGGTGTCAGTACGTGCTTGACATGAAAATTATTTGATTTTCTGGAAATAGCTTGTGCTGGGCAAGGGATCTGAATATTATATGGTAGCTAGTGCATATAATGTATATTCTGTTAGTTATTATATGTAAATGATCATAGGACACAATATATGCATATAATGGATCTGTTAGTTATTATATAATGGATCTGAATGTAGGTAATTAGGTTGTAAATTAGGTTGTATATATGTATCTGAATGTAGTTACTTAGGTTGTAAATTACAGAGTTACATATATGTTAAAAAAGTTACAGAGTTCTGATTTATGTTCTATTGATTGTGTGAACTGATTGTCTATAATATGTTCTGTTCTACTGATTGTCTGTAATATGTTCTGTTCTACTGATTGTGAAGTGATTTTGGATCAAAAATAATTTTGGGTACAATGATAAAAGACAGCGCTTTTTTAAAAAAAAGTGCCATAAAAAGCTAAAAGCATTTTTCATTTCAAATAATTAATTTTACAGCGTTTAAAAAAAAAAAATAACACATTTACAGCGCTTTTTTTAAAAAGCGCTGTAAAATGTTGTTCTAAAGCGCTTTAATGGTGCACCTTCAACAGCGCTTCCGTGAGAAAGCGCTGTAATATGTACAAGAAAAGCGCTGTAAAATGCAGACCCATAATATGAAATTATGGGTGGGCATATTACAGCGCTTTTCGAGAAAGCGCTGTAAAATGCAGACCCATAATATGAAATTATGGTAGGCATTTTACAGCGCTTTTTCGAGAAAGCGCTGTAATATGCACACCCATATATGAAATTATGGGTGGGCATATTTACAGCGCTTCTTCGAGAAAGCGCTGTAATATGTACACCCATAACTCATATGACGGGGTGCATATTACAGCGCTTTTTCGAGAAAGCGCTGTAATATGTACGCCCATATATGAAATTATGGGTGGGCATATTACAGCGCTTTTGTGAGAAAGCGCTGTAATATGCACACCCATAAACTCATATGACGGGGTGCATATTACAGCGCTTTTTGTGAAGAAGCGCTGTAAAATGTGCATAACAAGCGCGCGTTGTATTTACATGTTTTATAGCGCTTTTATAAAAGCGCTGTTGTATCATTTACAGCGCTCGTTTCCACAGCGCTTATTTTTTTGAAAAAGCGCTGTAAAATGGCTTAAAAAAAGCGCTGTAAAAGCCTTTTTTTCGCGTAGTGTCGGATCATATTTTTGGGTTTTTTTTTTTCAATAAATTCTTTTTTGAAAAAAAATATTAATATACTTTCGTTTAAAAAATAATATATATTAAAATGTCCTTTTTCTTTTATTATAAGTCGCCATTGGGTAGGAATGGCGACTTCCTTAAGAAAGCCTAAGTTTCATATGACAACTTTTCTAAAGGGTTTTTAAAAATAAACAATTAAAAAAGTTTCAACTTTTTTAAATTTTTAATGAAATAACATAATATTATATATATAATTAATTAATATAATTTATACAAATATATAAATAAAAATTTATAAATTACGATAAAATTTTAGTAAACCACCAAGTTTCAATGGCATTTCTCAAAGTTTTTTAAAAAAAAAATTATTTCAATTTTTATTAAAATAACAAAAATAAATATATATAATTCAGAAAAATAGATAAATAAAAATTTTAAAATTACGATCAAAATTTTAGGAAGTCCAAGTTCCAAATGCCGATTTCCCAAAGGTTTAAAAAAAAAGTTATTTCAATATTTTTTCAATTTTTATTGAAATAACAAAAATAATATTATATATATATATATAATAATTTTTAAATAATATATATATATATATATAATTCATAAAAAATAGATAAATAGAAATTTTAAATTACGATATAATTATAGGAAGCCCAAGTTCGAAATGCGATTTCCCAAAGGTTTTTTTTTAAAAAACTAATTTCAATTTTTATTGAAATAAAAAAATAATATATATATATATAAATTGAAAAATACATAAAAACACATAAATAGAATTTTAAAATTATGGTAAAACTTAAATTATATAATTTATTCATAAAAACATCACAAATTTTACAAAAATTACGATAATATATTAATGTTGAATGTGGCCTCCATTACCACATTGCCGAGGTTTTCTCACACGTACGGGATTTTGACGATGCATTGGTACATCACGAGTTTGTTCTTCTTCTTTTTCTTCTTCTTGATCTTCATCTTCTTGCTGTGGAGTATGTCTAGGAGGAAGTGTTGCAGAAGAACTACTTCCACCTTGAGTCCAGTTGGATATTTGATTCAACGAAGTATACGCATTCCCAAAGCTTGGAATTTGAAAGTTTTGTTGACACATATTATTCAGTAACTGGGAAACGGACTCAGGTGTATTATGACGAGTGTTGAATGTGTTATACAACAATTCATCTTCGCTTGATGCAAATGATAGTCGGCGATTTTCTTCTTGATATGGTTGTTGGCTGTCAAAATTAAATTGTTCCCCTGGGGTGAACTCGTAAGATTGATGTGGTGTGTGGGTAAAAGTATGAGGACGCGATTAAGTGTCAGGAGGTGTTGGCATATAATATTGATTTTGTTGTGTTGTGTTGTGTTGTGTTGAGCATTGATTCTTGGAAAAAATGTTGGGTAGATTGTGGTGGAGGTTGGGGTGGATTGACAAGAGGATCAATCAATTGGTTTTCTACAGAAATAAATCGTTTAGAAATTTTACAAAACCAAACCATGTATTCATAACTTGGTTTGAATTAAACATTTAGATGTTGACCATAAAGAATATGATTATCTCGTTCATTCCACTTTTTGTTCTCATTTTCGTAGAATAATGCCCAACTATAGTCAACTTGTTTAAGCAAATCTACCTTATGATACTTTCTCATATTCCTCGGAGGATGTGGAACTTCTTGAGGTAATCCAAATGTAGTTTCACTCTATCAGTTTGATGCATTTCTATTATGTAGAAACTGAGAAACTGATATATAACAAGTTTGTTAGTAATATATGCATAAGAAAAATACAATAATAGAAATAATGTAATATTTTAATATATTACATCGTTAACGGTCATGTGATCAATTTTTGATCGATATCCAGCGGTATGATAACGAGGTGTATCGCCAAATTTCATACCCTTTTCACTATATCTACGAAAATAAATTTGAATATTACTGAATTTATTAATAGTTTATAAATATAATATTTAACTTTTTTTTTATATTTACCTTTTGTGAAGGTGATCATATGCATATATTCGGGAACGATACAACTACACAATCACCTATAGAAAAGCATGGATGGCAAAGAACAAAGCTATCGAAACGATTTATGGGAACTGGGAAAAGTCTTACAATGACCTAAAATTTGGGGCTTCCTAAAATTTTATCGTAATTTAAAATTTCTATTTATCTATTTTTATGAATCATATTAATTATATATATATATATATATATATATATATATATATATATTATTTTGTTATTTCAATAAAAATTGAAAAAAAAAATGAAATAATTTTTTAAAAAAAAAACTTTTTGAGGAAATGTCCATTGAAACTTGGGTTTACTAAAATTTTATCGTAATTTAAAATTCTTATTATTTATTTTTATGTATTTTTATGAATTATATTAATTAATTATTTATATAATATTTATGTTATTTCATTTAAAAAACTTGAATTTTTTTTTAAATACATTTACTATTAATATTTTTTTCAAATGGGAGTATATTGATAAAAAAATTTCAGAAAAGGGTTATTGCAAAAAAAAAATAAAAAAAACTTCATATTTTTGGCATTTCACAAATATAATACAATTTTTAGTCACTCACAAAGTAAACCGATCAATTTATTCTATAATTGAACTCCTGTGTTGAAACTTGGTATTTTAGGGTGTTGTCTAACATTTTAAGGAACAAATTAAATTGTGTGTTGTTTCCCTAAATCAAAGAACAACGTTATCCCAAAAATGATTGTAAAGCAACATTTTATTATTAGATAATATTATAATGTATTAATAGTAAGTGTATTTTTTAGATTTTTTACTTTTTTATATATATACTTATTGTAACTATATCACATTAAGTTAGTTGTTTATGTGATTTATGAAACTCTAGTGGGTTCTTTGTCTTCCTCCTCTTTTCATCTTCTTATCTTCTATGTTTATCATTGCTAACATGGTATCAAAGAACTTTGGTTGATTTTGGGATTGACTGTAAAGTGGTCCACAGCTTTTATGCAACCTGTTTTGTGGCAAATATCGATTTGCTTCCTCCGTTTCCAGTGTGATTCTGCCTCTCTGTTTTTGGAGCGATTTTGCTCTTCTGTCTCCAGTGCGATTCTCCTTTTCTATTTTCGGCGTGGTTCTACTCTTCTATTTTCGGCACGATTTTGTTTGGTTCTTGGTGGACTCTGCTATTGACAGACTATCCCTAATTTATTTTGTCTCAATGATTGTGTTTGTCGTATTTTCCTGTCATTATTTGTTATGGCTGGTGCTAAGGATGATTCTCTTCAAACTGTTAGTGTCTACCTCAAGAGACAAAATTAATCTTATTGGAGTTATGTGATGGAAAATTTTTATTGGAAAATATGTGTGGGGTTATATTGATGGAACTTATGTTAAGCCTACAGATAAAAGGGATGAAGCTAAATATGCAAAAGATCTGAAAACATGGAATGTTAGTAATTCAAAAATCATTACTTGGATTAATAATTCGGTTGAGTTGTCTATAGAAGTCCAACTAGCAAAATATGATACTGTTAAAGAGATTTGAGATCACTTGAAACGTTTATATGTTTAGTCTAACTTTGCAAAATGTTATCAGTTGGAAAATGGGCCCTTAAGCAAAACAATATGACCATTCAAGAATTCTAAAGGTATGAACTCATCTGATATGTCAGGTATATATCCTTCCATGTGGATTCTTGATTATGGAGCATCTCACCATATGACATATGATGATAAATATTTTTTATTTGTGAATCATGCCTCGTTTGTGTCGGTTATGACTGTTGATGGTACTCATATGCCATTAGCAGGCATTGGTCCTATCTCCACACCTAACTTGTTTTTTCTTATGTTTATTATATTCTTAATCTCATTTTGAGTCTTGCTTTTCATAGTCAAATATGTGATTTCGGTTATTCAATTATATTTTCTTCTACTTGTTGTGTGTAGGATCCACATTTCGAGAGGCTGATTAGGATATGCCATAGAGAGAGGGACTTTATGTTTTGGATGGCATGCGAGTCCCTGATACTACAGCCTTAATAACTATTGCTGACTTATTATCTAGTTTTTGTTTGAATTTTTCGTCTTCTAGTTTTTATTTATAGCATTGTCGCCTTAGACATGCTTCTAGATTAAAATATTTGGCTCCTATTGGAGCTTTTGTAAATTTATAAGTGATATTTCGGATTGTTGTGGTTGTAAACTTGCTAAATTTCTAGCTCATCACCGGTTCTCGTCAAAGGTGGATCTAGATATTATATTTCGTTTATTAATGATTGCACTTGTTATTGTTGGGTTTATCTTATAAAAAATGGGTCTGAAATTTTTGACATTTATCATATGTTTTGTGCCATGGTCAAGATTCAACATAATGTTGTTATAAAGTATTTTCGCTGTGATTTAGTTGGTAAATATACCTCAAATAAATTCTTTGAATTACTTGCAAATGATGGAACCCTCCACCGATATCTTGTATTGATACTCCTTAACAAAACGGAGTTGTTGAAAGGAAACATCATCATATTATTGAGACTGCTCGTTTCCTATTGTTGTCTGCTTCAGTTCCTAGTGAGTTTTGGGGGAAAGTAGTTCTTACTGATGTTCATGCTATTAATAGAACTTCATCGTCTATCATATCAGGTTTGTTTCCTTTTGAAAAATTGTATGCTTATATCCCTAATTACTATTCTCTGAAAGTCTTTAGTTCTACTTGTTTTGTTCTTCGTTCACAAGTAGAGCGCGGTAAATTGTCTTCTCGGTCTGCCATATGTGTTTTTCTTGGTTATGGGGATGATCAAAAGGGTTATCATTGTTATGATTCTCATGTAAGAAAACTATATGTTTCTCGTAATGTTATTTTTCTTGAGCATATCCCTTTTTATTCTATTTGTTTTTATTTTCATATTATTAAGAGTTCAGAACTAACTCATATTGATCCATTTGGTCCTAATAATAATGTTTCTAGTGATTGTAAAGTTGAGAATTGCAGGACAAATACTACTACTCCATGTGATGACATCTCTCTTGTCCCCCAGGTTGTCCAACACCCTCCTGCGATTGTTGATCTTTCGTCTTCGTCTCCGCCTCCTCGTTACCCATCTCGTCACTGTAAGCCTACTCAGTTACTTGATTGTGTCTATTCCACTTATTCAGCTTTGTTTGCTTCTTTCTTAACTTCTATTCACCGTTTGTTTGAGCCCTATTTCTATAAAGAGGCTATTCTTGATCCTCTTTGGCAGCAGACTATGGCAGAAGAACTCTCTGTTGAGACAAACTCTATATTTAAAGTTTTGATGAAATAAACAAAGGTTATTTAAGATAGTTAATTATGATTCTAAAATGTTTTGTTAATTTAACTTGTTTTTTTTGAGTGAATTTAATTAAAGAACAGAATCAAGCAAAGCAAAGAAAAACAGCTCAAAACTGAAACAAGATCATTCTGGACAAAACGAAGAACGATCTCCAGACTCAAGATTGATTGTCACAGCATCTTGACCAATCAATCTCCACCAGTTTAACAAAGCCTTTGCCTCTGAATTTTATACCAATATCATCAATACATGGCAAGGAACAAATTTGATACATCCCAATACTAGAAGGTTCTCGAATCATTAAAATAAAAGGACTCGAAACAGACCAGTTGAAACAGTTTGAAACTACTTAAATCAAACTGTCAAGAAAGTTAGATCAATCTTGATATATGTTAAGACATTACAAAGAAATTCAGAAAGATCAAAACAGGAACTCCAGATTGATCATCAAATCTCTAGAAAGATCAAATTGATAGATCAAGATTGATAATCAATCTTCGTTTTCTGCAGAATTACAGCAGTGCTCTGTATACTTCTAGAATTACTTATAATCTTTCTCCAAACTATTTTGGCTAGATTCAAGGCTCCATATCGAAGCTGTAGCATCAAAGATTAAGTGAGAAGCTTCAAATGCCCTTAAACTAGAAGACAAAACTGATTAAGCAAGGTTGTAACAGACTTAGTCAAATCAGTTTTTAACTTATTCAAAGGTTGGATTATTTTTATTCTCATATATTGGTTTTGGTCAAAAGTAATAGAGCACTACCAACAGCTCTTTTTTACCCTTATTAATTGCTTCTAAACGCATATAAAAGGAAGGCCAATATCCAGAAATTAAGCAAGAAATTCAAGTGATATCGATTCCCATAATCATTCACATTTACATACTTGAAGTTCTCAATTTTCACAAAGAAGAAGCAATTCTAAATTCCAACATCAGATTGTGTGATTACTACTGATTTCTTTGTAAAGAATCGAATCTCAAACAAGAGTTGAGAAATCTCAGATTCTATCAAAAAACAATCTTATTGTAAAAACTCAAACTATAAGAGTTATATTATAGTTTGTTTAGTTTGTATTAAATCCTATCAAAGTTAGATAGGTGTTGCATTTACTTTCTGGGTGGAAAGTAATAGAGATTGGAACAAATCAAAGTTGATCTGAACTAGGTGCTGTAAAATCAAGAAGGTTCTTTGTTTTAAACACTTAGTGGAAAAACTCACAAGTGTGAGGACTGGACGTAGCCCGAGTTGGGTGAACCAGAATATATCTTTGTGTGGTATTCTCTATCTTATCTCTTTATTTATTAAGCTTGATTGATTAACTAAGATAAAACACAAACTGCTTTTCTGTTTTGTAAGCTAACCAAGAATGTTCTCCATTTTATAATAAAAACCAAGAACGTTCTTCGTTTTATAATAAAAACCAAGAACGTTTTCTGTTTTCTGTAAATTGACATTGATACTTCACTCTCTGTATTGCACAAAACTGATACATGGGAATTAATAGCTTTTCCTCCTAGAAAACATGTTATTGGTCTTGTTGGGTATACAAGATCAAAATTAAGTTTGATGGGTCGGTTGAGCGCTATAAAGCATATCTTGTAGCTAAGGGATTCTCTCGACAATATGGTATAGATTATGAAGAAACTTTTGCTCTTGTAGCCAAGATGACCATTATTCGTACTCTTATTGCAGTTGCATTTATTCGTCAATGACATATTTTTCAAATGGATGTCAAAAATGCTTTTTTTAAATGGTGAGCTTCATGAAGAAATCTACATAGTCCCTCCACAAGGAGATTCTCATAATCAAGGAGTTTCTCATGAAGAAGTCTACATGGTCCCTGCACATTGAGATTGATTGTCATCTTACTCGTCATCATCTTCAGTATGAAACCATTACTCTATTGTTTGTCTCTTCTTCCTTACAGATTGCTGATTTATTCACAAAGATGCATTCCATTAAACAATTTTCGTTTTTTGGTTGACAAACTGCCAATGTTTCATGTTAATGGATCGTGAGTTTGAGGGGAGATATTAGATAATATTATTATATATCAGTAGTAAGGGTATTTTAGAATTTTCTATTCTCTTGTATATATACTTATTGTAACCCTATCACATTAAGTTTGTTGTTCATTTGGTTTACGAAACCCTAGTGGGCTCTTTGTCTTCCTCCTCTCTTCATCTTCCTCATTTCAACGTTTATCATTGTTAACATTTATATCACTAAATTAATGGACAATATGGTCCTGATAATAAAGAGAAAGTTGCATTTTTTACTTGCGAAAAAGTCATTCTATTTTTATGAAAACTAAGATAAAAATTAAAGTGATTTGATCTAAATTTTAAGGATTTGATCCAGTGGTAAAAAGATAGGCAATAGATTTGCATATTGTGGGTTTGAGTCTCGTTAGTCTATTTAAAAAGAAAGATTTAAATTAATTTGTTAGTATTTTTTTGAAATCTAAAATTCTTGATACTTTTGATTGGGACACTATATCTTCACCCTAACTTTTCTCTATATAAAAAATGGTTTCAATTTATTTTCTATTGATATTAAGAGTTTTTATTTTTGAGACACAAAACTAAGTCTCAATCTTTTTCTCTAATACGTCTCCAAACATGATAAATTATCTTATTTTCCTCACATGAACGGGGGTTTATGGTCCCACTCAACTATGTTTTGGCAAGCTATTATATTAGTCATGCTAAACTAATGCAGCTGTTCATGACGAGTCTCCCACTCAACCCATTCATTTTTGATATTTGTAATTGATTTGAGAATTTTAATGATCCAAAATATAATGTAAAAATTTAATATTTAATAATTTTTATTAAAAATTATTTTTGCGAAGAAACCATTTCAGTACTCCCTAATTTAGTTATGTGCATAAATAATAAATTATATGGTTTATTATACTCAAATAAAAATAAATCAATATTATCATAAGTTTCTCTTAAATATCAAGTAAATTGTAATTCATTTATATATTATTTTAAAATAATTAATCATTTTATATTCAACAAATATAGCATTTAATATCGCACCAAAAAATATATAGCATTTAATACTATCATCAATTTTCAATTTTTTTTTATATTTCTCAAATTTTTAAATAAAATTTTCAACTATATTATAGTTATTTTATAAATTATCTACTTTTTTTAAAACAGCTAAGGAAAGATATCCTAAAAATATTTTTTAACACGAGGTGTACCGACAAAGATTTAAAAGTATAAAAAAGTATAAAAAAAATTTAAATCTATTTATAAGTGTTCAATAAACTATAAATTTCTTCTTATCTTAGATTGAGGCAAATCCCTTCATCCTAAATTTTTTTAATAGAAAAGTGCTACATACGAACATAAAACATTGTACCTCTGTCCAACTGTGAAGGCATCAAGAACTAAAATCGTAAACAAAACTTACAAAGTTTGCTTTAAACAACGCTTAAGATGCTAATTGTACATTCTCAATAAGTAGGAAAACATTAAACTCGATATGATTAAAGACAATGGAGTTATACATCTTCCACATACACCACACACAAGCCAACTAAATAGCACCAACCTTTAAATGGATGCCTCTACGGGCGAGTTATAGACCAGAAAAAATATGTGCATGAGTCTTTATGTTATTGATCAAAGCACTTCTTAGCCCCAAACATTTCAGAATATCTAAATAAAGAAGAAATAAATGTTGAATAGTTTTTTCTTCTCCACACCCCACCACACATAAAAGAGGGTCTAGCTGAAAAATGCCCATTCGAAGAAGATTGTCCTTGGTAGATGTGTGTTGATTTGAAAGGCTTCATGCAAATACCAACACATTCAAGAGAACTAACTTATTCCACACCACATCATAGAGTGGAAAGACCTCATTACTCATAGATCTTGACAAAAAATTATACACATGTTTCACTGCATAAACACCTTCATGGTCGAATATGCATCGCCACTTATCTGGAATGTTGTCTTGTAGAACAAATTTATCCAACAACAAAACACATTCTTCCACCAACTCGTTTTTCGATTCAAATAACTCTCTACGTTTTCCATCAAGTTATAGACACTCCTAAATCTCCCGCTCAAACAGCCACCCTCTACCAAGGATCCAATAAAAACAACGTATCAACATGGTTTTCCACTACCTTAACCACATTCTCCATAAACCAACTCCTAACACTATCCCCCTCACCTTATGCCAACAAATAAATAGCTCTCCACCACGTCGAATCCTTCCTTAATCCCCCACATACTTTCCCATGAACACAATCATATTTATGACACAACACTTTAAACCATAAACCCTCTCTCTCAACCTTCAACCTCCAACACCATCTACCTAGTAAAGCCGTGTTGAAGACTTTCAAATTATGGATCCCTAACCCTCCCTTCTCTCTGATTTGACAAACCTTATCCCATTTTACCAAATGAATTTTCCTAGCCTCATCATTGCCCATTTTACCCATCTCTGCTTTGACAAATTTTGTTGGATCTTTTGTTGGGAGTATGCTGAAAATCTTGAACTAGAAGAGGGTGAAATTGATGATGATGAACGTTGCACACAAAAATTACAAAGCGTGTGTATTACACTAAGCTTTAGGTTCAATTCGTCTCCATCAATCTATATATATTGGATGCAAATGGGTTAATTGGCGAATCCCCTTTAGGATACTTTGGAATCCTTGAAGTAATTTGTACATTCACATGAAGCATATCAATCTATGATAGTTTACAGAATAAAGTTCTTTCATTTACTTCGTGCACTAAAGAAAAGAAGTGACGCATAAATATTTTTGACATTACTTTGACTCATATAACATGAATTTTGTATTCTTATCATATCTGCCTCTAAAATATCTCTATTTATAAAGAAAATCATATCAATTGGTGAAAGAAAATAACTCATGAAAAAAATTGTAATCTTTAGTAACTTAACAGATGCATTGGTTTGATGACTGACAGATGCATTAAACACAATCATTGCAACTACTTGACTAAAAGCGATACATTAAGTTATTTAATTTTACTACATTAATATAACTATTATATATTTTGGAAATTCCCCTCACAAATTTTGTGTCATCAATTTAATTTTTCCTAAAGTGACTTGCTTGCGCAGTAGTACAACATGAGGTGATTAATGTCCTCTACTATAGGGCTGAACATCACAAGCCTAACCGACTGTATCCATTAACAGATAAATGGAAATGGGCGGGGAAAATCGGGTCAAACGGGTCATCAAGTTGTAATATCAGGTACATATGGGTGTAGGTGGGCTGGTTTGGATTTGTAAATAACAACAGTCGATACTCGAACCCGACCGAATCAGAAAGCCCATTAAGAGTCCAGCTCAATCCACTTAAGAAACCCTAAGTATAAAAGCAAAAAAAAAAATTCAAATCAACCCTAATTCCTCTCCTCTGAGTAGTAGTTGATGTGGTCCTCTCTCTCACTCTCGTAAGTTCTTATCTCTTTCTCAATGTCTCAACTCTCTCGTTCTCAGAGCTCTACAACTCTGTCATTATTATCTTTCTCAAATTCTCAGCTTCCGTTGAATCTTGTTATTCCCTTTCTCAATCAATTTTTTTTTCTTCATTTTCTAACTCTTTTGTGTTTTTTCTTGTTATTTTGAACTCGACAATATTGGCTTGAACGAGTAGAGAGTAAAGACTAACAAAGAAAAACACTATTAAATTTTTTGTATTTTATCTTTCAATATTATGCTTTTACTTTGTTTTTGTTTTTGTTTTTATTTATATTAAGTTTGTGATTATATATTTCTCCTTCTCATTTTTTTCCTTTCTCTATCAATTTTTTTCTTCTTTCTGGGTTTACGTTTTCTAACTTTTTGTGTTTTTCCTTTTTATTATGAACCAGACAACTTTAGCTTGAAGGATTAGAGACTAAGGAAAATACTATTAAAATATATGTTCTGTAACTTTTGATTTTCTATATATACTCTGTGTTAATTTCAAATTTATGTTAAGTTTGTGATTAGATCTTTCCCCTTATGGCTTTTCCTATTACAATATTAAAGATTTTTTTCATCTTTATTAGTGTTTTGATATTTGAAGTTATTCAATCTTCTAACATTTTTAATTTTTCTTTCTCTTTTTAACCTACTGAATCTACCAAATGAAAATATGGTTTAACAGAGGAATAAGGTTAGTTTATTTGTCTTGTTGTTATCAATATCTTTTTATTATTAAGGATTGGTTTTCTTTTGTATTAGTGTTTTAATTTTCGAACCTATTAATAGTTCTAACATTTTACTTTTGCTATTTTTTTAAACCATACAAGCGTTACAAATTAACAGAATGGAGATTTGCTTTTACAAGGAAAGATATCCTAAGAGATTAGTTTATTTATTTATGTTATGCTTTTTATTATTCTATATTTTTAAATTTTTTATTTTCATTCAGTGATTAAAGTTTTTTTTCATAGAGCTAAATTTGGTGCAGGGTACCAAATGTTAATCTTTTTATTTACCGTGTTTTTATTTTTATACAGGGTTAAATATTTTTCATTTTTGTTTATGACGTGTCCTAGGTTTAGGTTGTTTGGACATATTTAAGGTTGATTTATTAAAATTTTATTTCTTTCAGTTTATATTTATTTATTTAAATGTTTTCAATTTTATAAAAGGTTTCTGTTTTTGGATTTCAAATTTTTTTTATCTAATTTGTTTTTAATTAATTGTACTTTTTTTTATTTAGTTTGTTTGTGGTTAGTTCTTTTATTCTTATTATTTTGTTGTGTGTTTTTTTATTATTGCCATGTTTATTTTACTTACTGTATTATTAGGGCGTGGTTTAACGATGAAGCTATTTCTTAGTTTGTTTCATTTTGATTGTTGCCAATTTTTTTCTTAGTGAATTATGATTTATGAGGAATTTTATTACTGTGTTTATTTATTTGTTATGCCTACATTATTTTATATTTTTTAAAAATTTTATTTTTCATTTTGCATTATTTAAAAAAATATATATGGCTTAGTGATTAAATTTTTTAATAGAGCTAAATTAGGTGTAGGGGACCAAAGGTTAATCTTTTTATTTATACATTGTTTCTTTTATTTTTATTTAGGAATCAATCTTTTTAATTTTTGCTTATGTCATGCCCTAGGTTTAGGTAGTTTGGGAATAATTTAAGGTTGATTTATTAAAATTTTATTTGTTTATGTAAATTGTCACTACGCCAAAAATGACATTTTATAGCGCGTCTTTTATTTGTCATAATTCAATTTAAAAAAGTTTTAAGATTGTGGTTTCTGTTTTTGGATTTCAAGTTTTTTTTTATCTACTTTGTTTTTAATTAAGTGTACTTTTTATTTGGTTTGTGTTTTTTGGTTACTTCTTTTATTCTTATAATTTTGTTGTTTATTTTTTATTCTTGTCAAGTTTTTTTTATTTTTTTTATTTACTGTATTATGAGAGGGAGATTTAACAATGAAGATTTTCTATCTAGTTTATTTCATTTTGATTCATGCCAATTTTTTTACTTAGTGAATTATGGTTTATGAGAGGTTTTGTTAACTGTATTTATTTATTTGTTTGTTATGAATTTATTATTATATATTTTTAAATTTTTTATTTTTCATTCTACACTGTTTTAAAAATATATATGGTTTAATGATTAAAGTTTTTTAATAGAGCTAAATTATGTGTGGGGATCTAAGGTTAATCTTTTTATTTATACACTATTTTTATTTTTATTTAAATCAGGGTTCAATCTTGTTAATTTTTGCTTATGGCATGCCTTAGGTTTAGGTAGTTTGAACATTATTTAAGGTTTGTTTATTATAATTTTATTTGTTTTCATTTTTATTTATTTATTTAAATATTTCTAATTTTAAAAAGTTTTAAGATTAGGGATCCTATTTTAAGACTTCAAGCTTTTTCAATCCGGTTTGTTTTTTTATTAACTTTACTTCTTTATTTTATTTTATTTTATTTAGTTTGTGTTTTTGGTTAGTTCTTTTATTCATATTGTTTTGTTGTTTGATTTTGATTTTTGTCAAGTTTTTTTTTACGAGGTTTAACAATGAAAGTTTTATGTCTAGTTTGTTTGTTAACTAAAAGTATTTTTTAACATGTTTATGTTTTAGATTAGTTTTTTTATTGTTATAGTTTTTGTTGTTTGGTTTTTTTCTGGTTGGTTATTAATTCTATTTTTTTCTGCTGTTTGTTAACTACCTGCATTTTTTAACATGTTTGTGTTCTTAATTTGTTTTTTTATTCTCATCATTTTTTTTTAATTCTTCTTAGGTTTTTTAACTTACATTATTCTGATAGTGTGTGTTTGTGGACTTCAAGCTTTCTTCTTTGTAGTTTGTTTTTAATTAAGTGAATTTTCTTTTTATCATGTTTGTTTATTTTATTAGTTTTTTTATTATTATGGTTTTTGCTGTTTGGTTTTTATTCTGGTTGGTTATTAATTCTGGTTTTTATTCTGAGGATTTGTGTTTAATTCTGGTTTTATTAGTATGTATCATATTTATGCCTAAATATTATGTATTATCATGCTTAATTAGTTTTTCTGTAATATGCGAATCAGTCTATTACTACTTATTAATTAAACATTTAACTATCTAAAAAACTTTAAATAGTTTAACTATAAAAAAAAAAATTGTAATTAAAAACTATACTTTAACTATTAAAAAAATTAAACAATTAAACTCTTTAAATATTTTAGTAGTGGAGAATTCTCAACCAACACAATCAACTATTGTTGTAGATGGGCTTCCTCCTCTTTCTATGGGTAGTAAAAAAAGGAAAACCATATGCTAGTGGTCCTATGAGAAGCTCTAAGGTTTGGTTGGACTTTAACATTCTACCCGATGAGCCTATCGTTTCTGCTGCTTGTAAATATTGTCACCAAATATACCATTGTCATTCTAAAATACATGGAACCTCGAACATGAAAGTTCACTCTGAAAAATGCAAAAGTAATTCAACACACATTCTTAATGACCCCACTCAAACAAACCTTTCTTTTGGTGAGGTGGTGGTTTGGTTCCATCAAGCCAAAGATTTAATGTCCAAGCATGTAGGAGTTACTGTTGACAACACATCATCCAATGATGTGGCAATATCTTATTTGAACAAGAGACTTAAGAACAAGAATAGACTAATGAGTGAAGGGGATTATTTTCATATGAGGTGTTGTGGCCATATCTTGAATCTAGTAGTCCAAGATGGGTTAACATAATAAGATTTATCTATTTGTAGCATTCGTAATGCAGTTAGGTTTATTCGGTCTTCTCCACAAAGAGCTTTGAAGTTTAAGGAAGGCATTGATATTTGTAATATAACATGTAAAAAACTTCTTAGTCTTGATGTTTTCGTACGGTGGAATTCAACATACATGATGTTGGAAGCTACTGAAAAGTATCAAATAACTTTTGATAAATTAGAGGGTGAGGATTCTAGGTATTTGTCTTGGTTTGAAGTTGTTGGTCCTCCTACTTCTAATGATTGGGAAAGAGTTCGAGCATTTGTGGGTTTTTAAAAGATTTTCTTTGAAGCGACAAAGGTTTTTACATCGTCATAACACATGTCTTTGCACACAATTTTTCATAACTTGGCTTCTATTCAATGTGAGCTTGACAAAACATCAATGAACCTGAATACTGTTGTGATTGTAATGAGTTCATATATGAAGGGAAAATATGATAAATATTGGGGTGACATTGAAAAAGTCAACCATTTTCTTTATTTTGGAGTGATATGTGACTCTCGTTATAAACTGAGGTATATTGAGTGGACTATTAATGACATGCATGGTGAGGAAGTTGGTAAGGTGAAGACTGAAAATGTTAAGGGTAGTTTAATGAAATTGTATAATTAGTACAAATTTTCCCATGATCACAGTGTTGTATTTGTTGTTGTTCGATATGGAAACATTTCCTCTGTTGAACAATCTACCCACCCTAAAATTCCATCATTTTTTGCACGGGTAGATGCCTTTAAACAACACTTAAAAAAAAAAGATTATATTGATAAGCAAAACAAACTTGGGAGGTACTTAAGTGACACTTGTTTAGTAGATGGTGAGAAATTTGACATTTTGATTTGGTGGAAACAAAACAGTGCTTGTTATCTTATTTTGACAGCAATGGTAAGAGAAATTATGGCCACACCAATGTCAATTGTAGCTTCCGAGAGTGCATTCAGCACATGTGGAAGGGTTTTAGACAAATAGGAGCTCATTTTGCCCAAAAATAGCAGAAGCTTTGATCTGCACTCTGAACTGGTTGAAGCCCTCTTTCTCTTACTTTAAAGACCTTATTTTGACAAAAGATTTTGAGATATATGAGAATGTTGTGACAGGTTGTGTAATCGGTCTATGTACTTGTTTAATTAGACTATTTTTTGTCATTGTAAATTAATATTTAATTTTAATTGTTTATTCATTGTAAAACTTCAACAAGACTCAATACCAACTAGTGGTGGAAGGCAAGAGTCTGTTATTGGCAGAGCAACTGCTCCTGGGCCTATTTAAGTTTTTTAAGTAAGAAAAATTATACTTATATTTTATTTATATAGTATGTAAGTGAGCTTTAATAATAAATCTAACAATTATGCTAATTCAGTTTTGTTTAATTACCTCTAGGTTTTAGACTTTTTGAGATTTTTGGAGTCATATATGACTTATACTTGCACAACACATGTCTGTATTTGGAGGATGATGTTTTGGCTGAAAATTGTGCTTGCTTGGCATCATTTTGAACATGGTTTGTTGATGTTTGTTGGGCTGGTTGCTGCAAGCAATTTTTGTATATGTAGTTCATGTTTGATAATTGGTAGATTTCTGTATGTTGGACTTATTGAGTTATATTTACTGAAATTTCTAAATTACTGTGTACTAATTTTGTGTTTGATTGTTATCAGCTTTTAAATGAGCATCACTATTGAGAACCACAAAAATCTACTCATGCAAGTGAATTGGTAAGTTACTGCCTTAATATTTTTATTATTATTTTTATTTTTGCACCATTAAATTTTAGTTAAGTTTGTAATTGAAACTTTTATTATTAACTTGGTACTTAGTCTGAACTTGATATTATTTTTAACTTATTGAAATTTGTATTGTTGTTAACTTAGTAATTAATATTATTGTTCAGCCCTACTAAGTAGTTTAGATTATAATATGAATTGGTTATGTTGTATTTAAACTGATAGAATGAGAACTTAGTTGGTTATGAACTGATTATGTTGTATTTAAATTGATAGAATGAGAACTTAATTGGTTATGAACTGGTTAGATTGTATTTAAACTAATATAAGGAGAACTTAATTGATTATGAACTGATTATATTGTACTCAAGCTTTTATTTTTTCCAATTAATTAGTGGCAATAGACTTGACAGTGGTTCATTTTCAACTTGAATTGGTTATCTTACATTCGTGGAGTCGAATTTCAAGGTTATAATTTAACATTTATATACTTTATTTTATCATTAGTTATATTCTTGATATTCTTATGAAATTAATTTCATTTTTGTTATATGTACAGTTGCTGCCGCATCAACCATATGCATATTGCTCATCAAGTTCCAAATATTGCTTTACTATTTTTATTAACAGATTTGGATTGGAATATATAATTATACTCATTCTGAATGACCCTAATTATAATTAGGGTTGTATTGTGTGTTGTATGCCTTAGATGTTTACAACCTATTCTGGATGACTGTAATTATAAAGTTTATGACTCATTTTGTATGATGTTTGTAAGTTTTTGATTTGGATGAAATCTTGAACAACATGAATTTGTTATATAGTATTTAGGTTTGTTACCAAAGATGAATGTCCTTAAAATTTTGTTCTTAATTAATGACCATGTTAATATGTTCCAATGATCATTTATCTTTTTTATTTTTTATTTTTATTTTAAGGTATGTTTGATGTAAACTAGTGTTTTAACAAATGGGCCTAGTTAAATTGTCTTATCCTATTTAAATTTTTGAAAGTATTTTATGAGAAATTTTTACAAAAAAAATTTGTTGTTAATTGGGCTGAAAAGTTTTCACAACCCATACAAATTGAAATCGGTTCATCCGACCCGCAAAACCCACCAAACCGTAACCCAAACACTACAAGAAATCATGGTTTTTGTGAGGGCCAAAAACCCTCACAAAGGGGTATAATCAGCCACAAAGGTGGATTTTGTGAGGGTTTTCGGCAGTCACAAAAAAGCTGGTCACAAAATTTTGTGAGGGCTTTTGCAGCCACAAAGTGCCTGAAACAGGTTGGCATTTGTGAGGGCTTTTGCAGCCACAAAAGACGGGCATTTGTGAGGGCTTTTGCAGCCACAAAAGTCTGCCTTTGTGAGGGCATAGGCCGCCACAAAGGACATGCTGAATTTTTATGATTGGACCTTTGTGAGGGCTTTTGTCCGCCACAAATGCCATCCTAATTAAAAAATAATATATTTTGTGAGGGCTTAGCCGCCACACAAATAATACGTATTTAATAAATTAATTTTTAAATTCAAAATTAATAGTTTATTATAATATTATATATAATTAAATTAATATAAATATAATATTAAAATTTAATTATAATTAAATTAAAATTTAATTAAATTTAAAATATAATGTAATTATAAATTAAATTTAATATATATAAACTAATCTTAATATAATTAAAAATTTAAAATAAAATATCTAAATTAAAATCAAAGATTAATAATTAAATTAAAGATTAATTTAAATAATAAAATATTAATAATAAAATATTTAAATTAATAACAAAATATTTAAATTATTAATAATAAATATTTAATTAATAATTATAATTATAATTAAACATTAATTTAAAATTAATTTAAATTATAAATAAATTAAAATTTAAATTAAAAATTAAATTAAAATTTAAATAAAATTAAAATTAAATATTAAAATTAAAATAAATATTATATATAAAAAATAATATTAATAATAATTAAAGCTAGCTATAGCAATTACGACAAAATCAAATAAAACATGCATTCCAAAATTAACAATTAATGTCTTACAAAGTGGAAATTAAACACACAATAATGTCATACAACCCAAAAATAAATTATGAAATTCTTCAAATCACATCAATCCTCATAATAATTCCCCTGATCAGCTCCACTCCCACCATCATTATTTCCTGCATTCATGCCCGACGAAAGAAGTCCCTCAAAGGTATTATTCATTTGTGTTGGAGTTGACATCATGCTTTGAAATTGAATTTCATCTTCAATGGCACCACCAGTAGTCGAAGGAGGAGCCCTAGCTGATTGAGGTTGATTTAAATCTGGTCTGATCAACCTAGTTGTTGGCATAGTTGGTCGGTATGCAGTTTGATCAAACCGTGGATATCTTTTGCTCATTCGAATGTCTACAGTATTGGATATCAAATTGATTTTAGTTCCTCTGCTAGATGTGTTGGTATCTTTGACCTCGAAATAACAGAAAATATATCAGTTTACGTTACCAAATTAATCAGCATCAAGTGCACAGCGGAATTTAAATTTTGAGGCATACAAAGTTAGCAATATAGAAAATTAAAGAGAGAGAGTTAGAGAAGAAAACACAGAGATTTATCCTGGTTCGGTTGTCCTCAACAACCTACGTCCAGTCCTGAAAATCCAATCGGATTTCAGATTTTCTTCTCCTTCAATAGAAAGAATCAATTACAGATTGTCCAGTTTCCTCCTTGAAACCTATCTATCTTAATGATCTCTTCCCTATTGAATACCCTCTGATCCTTGTAGATACTCGTCAACCTATCACAGAATCACAGTGCGACTCTTTCTTGTTGAGCACTCTCACCCAAGAAAGTAGCCACCAGTTTCTAGCTGGCTTTCTATCAACCCCTTTGATCCTTGTAGACAATCGTCAGCCTAACACAAAATCAAAGTACAGCTCTTTCTTGTTGAGACCTCTCACCCAAGAAAGTAGCCACCAGTTTCTAGCTGGATTTTCAACGTTCGTTTTGGTTCAAAGATTTATTACAGAATGAATAAAAGAATGTAAAACAAAAGGTCTTCAATCTTTATGAATGTTGCTCTTCACAAATCTGGATATTCATGGATTGTTCTTGAGCACATTATCATTTCTCTTGGATTGTCAACAAACTGTATTGAGATCTGTAATCACAATTATGAAGTTGTTAGTTTGTTGTTATGAACCATTGAGAGCACTATGAGAA
This sequence comes from Cicer echinospermum, assembly GCA_002896215.2. Classification (NCBI taxonomy): domain Eukaryota; kingdom Viridiplantae; phylum Streptophyta; class Magnoliopsida; order Fabales; family Fabaceae; genus Cicer; species Cicer echinospermum. The sequence continues at coordinate 29,862 of PGTU02004430.1, forward strand.
ATTATGAAAGTTATGAAAATGTTATGAAAAAGTTATGTCAAGTTATGAGAATAAAGATTGAAAGACATCTTATATAGTTTCTGAAAAACCAACTACTAAATCGATTCCTCAATCGATTTATTAAAGTTAAAACATATGCTTAATCGATTTGCCAATCGATTTCGCGAGTCTTGGTTTTCTTTAATCTTGAAACTATACAAGCTAATCGATTTACCAATCGATTCTTTAAAACAACACTTTTCATCAGAACATGTCCAGACCTGCATAAATCAATTTCCTAATCGATTGCTGGGAAACTTCTTTAATAAAAGTAACTTCAATCGATTACTCAATCGATTTGTCAAATCTCAGAGTTCACTGTGTTTTCAAAAAAGTTTAATTCAATCGATTTGCCAATCGATTGGTTTCAAAACAGTGGCTCAGGTTTTTGATGTCAATCGATTCGTCAACCGATTGGATTCAAAACAGTGACTCAGTTATTTGATGTTAGTCGACTTGTCAATCGCTTTGGTGGCATGTTCCTGAAAAGGTTTTACCTGGTGTTTAGTTCAATCGATTTCCCAATCGATTTCAACCAAACTTAGTCAAAATTGAAAGTGTTAACAATTGATTGTCCAATCGATTGTATTTGTCACAGGTGAGGTCATTTTTCAAATGATATTTTATCAATCGATTTGCCAATCGATTCCCTCAGCACTGGAGTGCCACTGTGACTCATTCAATCGATTTACCAATCGATGTGTTACCATCAGGTTTGATTTGTGAAATGTTCAATCGATTTACCAATCGATTTTCTCCAAATCAGAGGCTACTGACTTGTGCAGTTTTCATATTTTAATTAATCTAATCGATTGCCTAATCGATTGCACATTCACAAACACTTAAGATTTCTTACACCCTTGTTATGCAATCGATTTACCAATCGATTTACATGTTCAGAATTCAACTTTTGTTGATTTCTTGTGTTCCAAGCAATTTGATACAAGTGTGTGTGATGTGTGTGATTGAATTGGTGTTCCTGAAATTTTGCTCAATTGAAATATTAGATTTATCATATTAAGTATGAATATTGTTGAATTGTGAATTATGTCAAAATTAGGAATCAAAGGATCAAAATCCAACAATCTCCCCCTTTTTGGCATAATTGACAATTCATACAATTGTAACTTGAGCATATCAAACCATTTCAAAATCATACCAAAAGAAATCAATTTATAGCATTAAATATGTACTAAATCAGAGCATCAGAGCATGTGTCAAAACAACATGAGTATTATTACATTATTAAGTAACAGAGCAAAAACAAACATAATCAGATCATCAGATTCTCCCCCTTAATAAATGCGATGCTCCCCTTAATAATACAACAACAATCATATTATCAAGTTAACAAGTTATAATTTTCTCCCCCTTTGTCAATTAAGGCAAAAAGGCAGAAAACAATTCCTCCCCCTATGTTAAAGAACATAAGCATAGGAAATGAAATCATATAACTTGTATATCAGATTAAAAAAAATTCAGAGCAATTACTGAGCATAACATGATTAAGATAACTGAATGTAAACAACATGTGCAATGCATCAGATCAATCAAACAGATATGCAACAGATGTAGTATGGCAATATTTATATGATAACAATTAATACATTTGCTCATACATATATATTAATTAAAACATAAAACAGCAAAAACAGCAAAAAAAAACAAAACAAAATAAGACACCACAAATAAGGAACGACCATCTAATCTCCTAAAATGGGCTGGTTCTCACTATCATCCAGGGGAGAGGTAGAGACCGCTGTATTATCCTCAGCAGGTGTCTCCTCACCGTGAGTCGCAGACCGATCTAGAGGATCTGGCTGTGGTTCCTCAGTTGCTTGTCGACCAATATGCGCTATGTCTTCAAAAGATAGCTTGAGACCAAGGTGCGCTTGAATTGCAGCAACATCCTGAACAACTGATTTCAGGGATGTTTGGATAGATGTCAAGGTAGCTTCCATCCTTGCATTAGACTCTAATATTTTGGCGTTTTGTTCCATCTGAGCTGCCATAAATTCCATCAGTTTTGAAACAAATGCAGGAGTCTCAGCTGCTGATTCAGTGGCCTGTGGAGGAGTTGGTTCAACATTTGGCATTGGTCTAATCCAAACATTATCTACTTTCTTCAGTTTCATCTGATTCACAATCGCTTCGCCGAAGATAAGTGTAGTCTTTGCAGATTCTTCATTCAAAAACGATACTTTGAAGTGCTTGAGAACCTTTGTAACCAACTGCGGATAAGGCAACATGATCTTACTGTGTGAAGCTTCTAACATGTGCCTTAGCACAATCCATGTCCAACTCATCTTAAGTTCCTTGGACAAACCCCATAACAATATAATGTCAAGCTTCTGAACAACCGCATGATTTCCTGATCGAGGTACAAGCATTCTTGTTAAAGTATACATGAGCATGCGTTGCTGTACCTTCATCTGACCAATTGGCAATGAGATAGTTTCCACAAAACCATCAACCATGATGTCTTTCACTGCAGTGTGCCTGTCCAGCGATGCTTCCCAACCTTCGTCAGCTGCATCCGCATCAGAACTGCCGTCTATTGATTGTCCGTGAAATGGCAATCCTGTCAACTCAGCAAAGTCTTCAAAAGACATTGATAACTTTTTACCTTAACCTGAGTTTTGAATCCGTCATCAGTGAGCTTGAAATTTGCGTAGAATTCCCGTATCAGTTTCGGATAGCTGTCCAATGTAGATGAAAGAAACCCTTCAAGACCATGAAATCTGAGATGATCTTGGAATGTGAAGCCTTCTGTATCAAAGAAACCAAAATCCAGGGTTCTGCCTTCATGAATTTTCCGTTTAAGAAACTCTGCTGGAATGATAACTTCTACATCCTTCTCTTTAGGTGCTGGAGTTTTCTTAACTGAGGGTGAAGTAACCGGTTTCTTTTTCTCTCTGAGCAATTTCTTTCATTGCATCTGCCAGAAGCTTCTCACTTGGTGGTTCCTTCCTTTTCTTGATCTTTTCTTGAATAGGAGCAGGAGCCTTGCCCTGTGTCCTTTGCAAGAAATTTTGTGTGTTGGAATCGGAATTCTCTTAGACACAGTAGGTGGCGGTGAAGGAGTTTCACTGGTGGAAGATGATGAAGGTGAAGGAGTATGTGCTTGTGTTTGTTTCACTCGAGCCATGGTTGCAAATAGAGGAGATGATAGTGAAGATAGAGTGCAGATATAGTTGCAGATAGCAGTTGCAGAGACAGAGGAAGAAGATGAAGCAGAGAAAGAAATGCAGAAATCTGGGTTGAAACAGTGAAGAAATCGATTTAGACCTGTTCCTTTTTATACTTTTACCCTTATCATCGATTGCCCAATCGATTTATGTACCGTTACACCGAATCCTTAATCGATTTCGTAATAATGATGTCCAACGGCTAGTAAAAAAGTACGCAACGGTCATTTTCCTAATCGATTCCCAAATCGATTTGCCGTGTTACTTAATCGATGTCCAAATCGATTGTCCCAAAGATTCAAATACTGAACACTTAATCAATCGATTTCCAAATCGATGCTCGGGATTTTTACAAAATTTTTCCAAAAACTCTGAAGTCTGGGCTAACCAAATCGATTTCCAAATCGATTTATTAAACAAACAAAGACCAAACTCGAAATCGATTACTCAATCGATTTAAACAACAAAACTTCAGATTAACTGCCATTGACTCTTTTCCTTTGTTATCAATGCAACTTGGTTGACCAATCTTCCTTCATTTAATCTTCATTTAATGTTAATGACAAGATTCTCATACTTGTCTCATTTCATGTGTCTTGAGCATCCACTTTCAAATATCAATCTTGCTTGGTGGATGTCAAGTACACCTGCAAAAACATAATTAATTTTTGGATCTAGTACCCAATTCAGATTGGGTCCTGGGGGGTCAGTCTTAAACACAGATTTTTTTTGCTATCCAAACTTGCTTCCATCCTTGATTGGCTAATTTTTTAAATATGCAATTAGACACAAAAATGTCCTTTCTACAACAGAAATGACATTTGCCATCAAAGGATGAATATTTGTTTGGTTTAGTAAAGGTGTCATACATACTCTTAACAATAGCAATTTTGTGACCATGTTTGACATTTCTGGTTTGCATATACCCAATACCAGATCTGTTTTTATTTTTTCTTTTGACATGCATATTTGGTGTATATCCTAAACCAGATTTTTCATGAACATGTCTTTGATTGCTAAGTATGACATTTAGCTTATCTTTACTATTTGCAAAATTTAATAAATCAGATTTTAATGATGCAATTATATTTTCAAGTTCAATGCACTTTGCAGATTTTTCATGTGAATCCTTTTTCAGTTGTTCACATAAATTTTCAATTTCTTTATGCTCAACATTCATTTGTTCAAGCATTTTCTTTGTGCTTAACAACTGTTTTTATGGATTTTTACATAGTCATCATGCAATTCATTGAAAGCTTCTTGTAATTCATCATATGTTGGATTAAATTGCGAACTAACCTCACTGTCAGATTCTGAATTAGTGTGAGCCATGAGACATAAATTCACTTCTTGTTCATCCGAAGAGGCAGAGGACTCATCATTATCGTTGTCACTCCATGCAATATATGCTCTTTTGGCTTTGTGACTCTTATTCTTGTTCTTCAGTTTGTAGCATTCCAACTTTGTGTGACCAATCTTACCACATTCATAGCAAGTAACTGTCTTGATGTCACTAGTCTTAGAGCTGGATGGTTTTCTGAATTTGCTATCTTTTTCTTCAGAAACTTCTTAAATTTCTTGACAAGTGATTCGATTTCAGTTTCTTCATTTTCACTGCTGGATCCATCTGAGTAGCTATCGGATTCAGGTTTTAGATTGCTTTGCTTGAACTTCAGAGACAAACTTTCTTTTTCCTGCTTTCCATTTCCGATTCGTCCAGCCGATGTAATTCCATTTCATGTTCCTCTCAATTTACCAAATAAAATTGCTGTCGTCATCTTTGCTAGATCTTTAGACTCAGCTATTGCGGTAATCTTGGGCTGCCATTCTCTGGTTAAACATCTCATAATCTTTCCAATCTGCTGTTCATTATCCACATATTTTCCTAGTGCATGTAGGTTGTTGACAATGTGTGTGAATCTTGTTTGCAAATCACTGATTGACTCTTCTTTCTTCATGCTAAACAATTCATATTCGTGCATGAGCGTATTCACACGAGCTCTCTTAACATCAGTAGTACCTTCGTGAGTTTCTTGGAGGATTCCCACATCTCTTTTGCTGATTTTGCAATTTAGACACTAAAGAACTCTTCTGCACATAGGGCTGATGTGATTATGTTCTTCGCCTTTGCATTGAAACAACCTTCTCTTGTCATCATCTGACCAAGTCGCTCTAGGCTTGATAATCATTGAGAATTTAGTTCCTGCATCTTGGGAATGTGTACGGACCGTTTTCCCAACAGCATCAAGGATATCTATGCACTTTGCTTCCAGAATTATGAGCATTCTT
>PGTU02004432.1:0-27904 GCA_002896215.2 Cicer echinospermum
ATTATTGTGATATTGGATGTCGAATGAATTTTATGTAATATATTTGATTAGAGCATGTTTAGTTTGTGATGTGATAATAAAAGGTGGATGCATTTTGATAAGTTTTATGGTGATTATGGTGAGCCGGTACAATTATGATTTACGGCCCTTCGAGGAGGGTTTTGGTTTGGTATTCCGAGTCCATGCATTTACTGCCCTTCGGTACAATTATGATTTATGGTGATTTGGAATTCGAAGAGGGAGATTGTTGAGACAAAATGTCTCTCAATGAAACTTCAATGATAACAAAATTACTTAAAGGATTATGATTGTGGTTAATGAGCTAATTCTGTGCTTTGAGTTAATTCATTTAAGAAAACATATTATTAGTCATTAAGGCAAAAAGAAGAAAAACCTTATTCAAAATCTGGAAGGATTAGAAATCCGTGAGGATGGCCTTGCAAGAAGATGATACTTCAAAATCGGCAGAATACTCATCCTCACCAAAACAAATGTTTTTATTCATTAGTAAGAGAAGGCAAATAGTAAATTAAAGAATGAATAAACAAAGCATTTTAAATCTAATAAGAGGTCAGAGGCCAAATTTAACTGGTACGTAGATGGGATGTACGAGTGTACGAGGATGGCAAGTAGCTATTGAAGAGAGGTTGGATCTGATAGTCACCATCATATTCTCAAGAAGGTGAAAAAAGACCTAGGCACTTCTCAAACTTCAAAGGTTGTAGCCCACAAAGTCCGAGGAGATATAGCTTTACATTCGGGTCTTAAAGAATGACAAGAGATATGGACCTCAACTCATGACCAAGTACCTAGGAGGTTTTAACCTCCTGGCACGAGGTGGATGGCTGCATCTTGTCCAAGGACTACCTGGATGGCAGTTATGTAAATTATGGTATCAAAGACCTTGGACTTTTTGATCAAGCCCCCAACGGTCATAAGATGTTTGTCACATGGAAAAGAGCACCACAAGATCTCTATAAAAAGGAAGTAGAGCTCTCCATTATCAAATACACAAAATATATGTGCATTTTATAAAGATCAAGTATCATAAAGCTATCAAGAGCAATATCCATCGGTCAATACTTGTAAATATATTTTAGAAAGCATTTAGGAAACAAGTAAGCACTTGTAGTTGTAACTTGTAGGAACAAGGTTGTTAAGGCTTGAATGAGGCTAAAGAATACACAAAGTGTAACTAACCTCTGTGAAAGAGGTTAATCAATTTGATCATTAGTTGAAATCTCACAGACTATGTGAGGACTGGACGTAGCCTTCATTGGGTGAACCAATATAAAAGTTGTGTCTGTCATTCTTACATTTTCTCTTTCTTTTACTCACTCTTATTTATGGTTTAAATAACCATCTCGTGTTCGTATCCTTTCAGAAAGGAATAGCTTTTTAACACGTGAGAAATATTTTTAAACTTCAAAATCTCTATCCAATCCCCTTCTAGTGATATTTGGCTACATTATATATGGAGATTGCATCTTTTTATAAAATAAGAGTATAAAGTGTTGCTTTTGAATTTTGAGAGAAATGTGATATCCTAAATTAATTATAGTTGTTTTAATTAACTTGTAGATATATCAACTTTATCCGCTGCTAATGTACCAAAAACAAAATCAAAAATCTACTATAAATTATTATATATTATTTTTGGGTTTAAGGTGTCACATTAGTGGTAATAGAGCAGGTCTTCCAATGAGATGAGTCGAGTGTGATTCCTTAGTCGAATGTAAGTCGTGTTGGTTGTGTTTTGTTATGTATTAATAATTTTCAATATCATAAATTTTTCTCGTTATATTATTTGTGTTATGCACAATATACTTATAATCATTTTTTAAGTTAACTAATTAACCGTTTATTGTTTGTAATTTTATTGTACTGCCACATTCTTAATTTTTATCTAAATGACTAGATATAACATGAATGTTGACTAAATAAACCTTTTGATTGGACTTGTGGTTTGAGTTTCGAACTTGAATTTTGTTTTTGTTGACTAATGAGTGTTTTGTTAACTTTTTTCTTGTTTCATGAATTAACCAAACGAAATGGTATGCATCATGTAGATTGATATGTGTATAGAATTAAAACTTATTCTACCCAACTTTTAAGATTAGAACAGACCTCTAACATCTTTAAAATTGATGGTGTGATATGTTTTAGAACAATTTTGTAGGCTTGATAGAAACTCGAGATGTATCATAACCTATTGAGTACTTGATGTGAGAGAAAGTTGTTATTTTTTAGATTTGTCAATTAGTGCAATTCATTGTCCATAACCAAGTATGTCTTATGATTTATGTCATGTGCACTAACTTAATGTATATATGTATACGATTTTTTTTTTTAAGTTTTGAAGAAAAAAATTTGGAACTATTTTATGTGTTAATTAATTGTTAATTAACTATCTATCTATGTATATAGTTTAAATTTTCTTTCAAAATATAAGTTAAAAAATATATTATTTATAGTGATTAATTAATTAAAAATGTGATTTTGATGATTTAAATACAAGTGAATTATGGAAATCTTATAGATTTTTAAATACACGTAATTTATTTTAGTTTTTTATCTTAGACTGATATTAAAAAATATTTTAAGGAAAAACTTTGAATTCTCAATGATTTTTTTGGTGCTAATGATTATGGTAGCATTTTATATATAATTTAAGTGTAGAAATCAAATTTTTAAAATAACGTGTAACCTTTAAAGTGTTTATGCACTGCCCGATTCATTGGTTGACAACGTGTTGAATCTTTTGGTAAATAAATTATTCGCAATTTGGAAAATATTTCATTTAGTTTATTGTAGCTTTTAAATGATGAGGATAAATTCAAAAGAAATTTAGTCGTGATCAATTTGAAGCAGTTATCTTTCTATGCGAGTAATTTATATATGTGAGAATTATTGTTTGAGTAATGAGATGAACATAAATCTTGGTGCTAATTTTTGAATTAATTATTTGATGATGTATACGATTATCTAAATATTAAATTTTTTGTGTTTCAAGTGTTCTTATTATTGGGAATTAGTGTATACAGTAAGAGTAGTCGAGAGCATCTAAAAATGAAATTGTTCTATATTGTTTTGATCAAATTATTGATTATATATTGATTTGAATGTCGCTGTTACTACTCGTAGGTTAAAATATAATTATTGTGAATGTGTGATAAAGTGAATTTTTAACTTGAAGTAAGAACTAGTATTTGTGGTGTCGCTTTCGCACTCCTGAATCACTTTGAAGATACTTTTAATTATTCATATTTGAATTTGAATGACCACAATTATGGTTATCTTAAGTAGTTGATTACATGAGTAAGAGGGACTACCTACACTAATGATCTATGAGGCAACAATAACTTGTGTGGCATCATGTTGTAGCTGATAATGGTTTATGTGGCATGAATATCAAGTTGGTGTATTTTGAAACTATAAAAATATTTGTCCTGTTTCACTATGTTTATGTACTCTAGTTCTTGATTTCTAAGAAATGCTCAGGGATACGAATTCTTATGTGTATCTCTATTTTGAAATTCATAAGGCATGAAATAATTGAAAAGTTGTTCTCTCTTTCTTACTTAAGTGAAACTTGTTGAGAAATTGATAATATTATTTAATTTTTTTAGAGAGTATAACTAGAAAATCATTGTTTGAGAAGTTAGTTGGAGTTAACCATCTATTTGGCATAATTCGCTTCACTCAACTTTAGGTAATAAGTTTATCATTACTAAATCTATTAAGACTTCTCATTTGTAATTGTAGTGAGTAATTGTGCTATTTCGTTCATGATTGAAATATTATATGCAATTTGTTTAAATGATTTATTGTCTTCATGTTAGTCTATAGTGCTAACTAATTGATTTTTGATGTTGTACTTAAAATGAATAATGAAATTTAGAACTATATGTTATTAACTTTAGGATTAATTTTTGTTATATGATGTTTTAATCTTGTACATGTTTAAACTAAATGATTGATATGAATATCAAATATTATATTTTAATATTTAATATTCTTCCTAAAAATAATATTATTTTTAGTGTACAGATTTTAAAGTCTAGATTTTAGGCAATTCTACGTCATATGTGCGTTTGGTAAGTTAATTTGATTTTCCTTTATGCTGACTAATGTTAAGTGTGCACATAATTATATTTAATTATTTTTAAATGTATCTGTATTTTAATTAATTATTATTAAAATTATCTTGAGATATATGTATATTGATTTAATTTCTTTATTTTATGTAGTTGTTACGGTATGGTGATTTTATACATATTTATTTTTGATTCAGTAATTATTATAAATGTTGATGTTATATTTATTATATATGATCATTTCGATTATCCTATTAAAGATGATGTATTTTATGTGATTATTTTGAAAATTTTATAGTAATAACTATAATTATATTTGATCATGAGAATTTTGATTAAAATTAAAGATCTATCTATGTTAAGGAACAATATTATGTTAAAATGATTTTGGAGAAAGTGTCTAAGCGTAGAAAGTAAAATAAATTATTTATTAAGGACTTTTAGTATTACCTAGAAAGATGAATTTTGGACTGAAAGTGTTACACCCTTATTTTCTACTCTGCATATTATTGAGCTAATTCTGTTGACTTTTATTCCTTAACATCGCTGTGAGAACAATTCTTCTGCAACCCCACTCCTAAAACTACCACCTCAAGACACATGAAAAAATAATTTTTACTCTTTTAACCATTTATAAGTAAGTTTCAAAATTGATAAGTTTCGGAAGTTTCAAATTTGTCGAAACTTTTCGAATTTTAAAATTTTCGAAATAGGATTACATGTTTAAAAGTTTCGAAAGTTTCGGAAGTTTTTCATATGTGGAAATTTTCAAAACAAGGAGTTACATTGTCGTAATGTTTCAAAAGTTTCCAAATCCAGAAAGTTTCAAAAATTTGAATTTTTTCTATTTCGAAAGTTTCGATAAATCTAAAGTTTTGAAATTTTGGAATTGACATTTTTGAAACTTCAATATTCTAGAAAAAGGGTGAAAGAATGAAAAATTAAAAAGACTTGAAGGGCAAAATTGTATTTTCATGTTTTTTTGGATGACAGGTTAAGAGTTGGTGGTTTAGGGTGAATGCTCTGCTGCGAGTTGCTCATTCCTCCTATTTCGGTCTCGATCTGTGAATATCCTATGTTGGGTTTACATTTTTACTCTGTTCTGTACTTGTTTCTTGTACATCTTTCTATCTGCAACCCCCTCCTTCTGCAATTAAAAAAATAAAAATTGAAATCGACTAATGGCAAACCAAATAGCAACAACCATTTTTCTCTCAAATTCACTCCCACCATTCTTTGTCATTTGATCGATCTCACCACTGTCCCACACAAATCGGCCACTGAATCCATTTTTTGCCTTCAATTTTTATCGATCATGATCCTTTCAACAGAAACCGTTGTGTTTTTTCCTTGAGAACTGTTTTTGGCATATAATTTCGATCACCATGTTGTCGTCTCAAAATAACTGGTATTGTTTTGGATTCCTTTCGTTGAAACCTAGAAGGGTAATCTGTGCATTTTTCGATGAAGTTGACATAAGAATACCTTCTGGCGCTCTAACAAGTCACTAAGACTTTTTATGCAGTCATTTTCTCGTCGTTTTGACTTCATTTTGACTTCTATTAACATTTTATATTCTGTTAACAACTATTTTATGTTTGCATAATTTTATCATCACATCTTCGCGATTTTGTGAACTCGCAGTTTTATTTGATTCGCTCATTGTACTTGTCGATCTGCAACGTGGTTGAAAAACTTCTATTGATTTATGTGTTTTGAATAAACATCTAATAAGGTAAAGGTTGAATAAGCGTTTGAGCTTTCATGAGTACAATATATTGTGTGATAAAACGGAAGTGCAATATTCCTTCTCAACAATTCATCAGGACATTCACATACAACAATAGTCTTTTGCGGGGGGTAATTAATTAATTGCAAATATGAAAATTGTGAGAATTAAATGTGAAATAAAAATATTTTATAAGTGTGATTGATTTAATGTCATAAATGTTGTTATTTTATATTGTATGGGATATTGAGTGTCAAAATGAATTTATGAATATGTTTGATTACACGGTTTATGTGATGTGATAATAAAGGTTTAATTCATTTTTGATAAGCTTTATGTGATTAAGATGATGTATAACTAATAATAGTGAGGTTGTAAATTTGTGATGAGTTTATTTGATGAGATATGTTAATGGTAGTGATGTTGTGATGAGAATATTGAGCCCCCATATCTGGTAATGTTGTTGATTCCAATTTGTGTTTGAGATGACGGTCTTAATGGACTATCATAGGCAACGTGAGAGAAAATAATATTAAGAATTTGTGAGTGGATATTATAGTTGTCATAATATACAGTAGGGTCTAACATCTAAGTGATATCCCAGAGAAGTATACTGAATGAGTTCGATCTCGGCAGTCTGTGTTAAGCCCTAAAGCAAGATGTTAGTCCTTGAAGGTATCTGGTGTGGAATTCCTAGGTGACTTTGAGGGTAACACTCCAAATATAGAGCTACCATGCAACACATGTTTACCTCGACTGTCGCGATATATGTGTCTCGGGTGAGTCTGGGTATCTATTCGAGGACATTGCCCAATTTGTTATCCGATCACAGCAATGGTGCGTATAGAACAAGCCTCACTAAACCAGTACCTTCAGAGTTAGCATGTACACAGTGAAGTAGAGGTCTAAGCTTATGCTTAGTATTCATTTCTTGTGATTTGTTTTGCTGTGATTAAAGATATATGTGCAATAATAATTAAGTTAGGATGACTGTTGATGTTATAGTGAAATGTATTGATTTTCTTGAGTAGTTTGACTTTATAACCTGTGAGATTTATTCCTTGAAGAATGTTTGTGTAGATGATACCATTTATTAAATTAAGTGTTTCTCTTACTTATAGTACTATTAACATGATTTTCATTGTGAGTAGAGTCTAAGCTCAAGGCATAGTATTTGTTTTCTTGTAATGTTTTGCTGCGATGAAAGATATCAATGCTGCGATTAATTTCTCTTAGATGATTTGATGTTATAGTGAAATGTATTGATTTCCTTTGAGTGATTTGATTTTTAATGTGAGGTTTTTCCTTGTGAAAATATTTGTGTAATGATACCGTTTGTTTGTATTAAGTGTGTGTTCTACTAACTTATATTATACTATTAACATGATTTCACAATCCACCTCCTTCGTTGTTTGTGTTTGATTGATTGACCATTGTGTTTACGAAATGACAGTTATTTCAGTTAACGAGTTTGAAGTTCAAGTTTGGAAAAATTCCACTCTGACATATAATATTGAAAATAAAAATTGTAAATTGTATTTTACTTTACTCGGGTTCGCACCTTTGTATCTCTTAGACTTGTGCATGTATCATTGTTGGGTAGTAATTAATATAGTGATCTGTGGTAACATGTAAGGAGGTGAGTAAATGGTTTCGACACTTTTTCGGATGAATCCATGGGTGATAGCTGTAGGGTGACTCTTTAGTAATCGATTTAGGATACTCTTTAGTGCCACGATGGATAAAAGTAAAATTAGTGACTAATATGATATTAAGCAGAAGTGAATGGTTAGCTTGTAAATGGAGTATCGTGGTTTGGCTTTGAGTGGGATAAGGAGCTAGTGGCGGAATGTGCTTGATATATATGAATATCTAATTCATTCAATAGTTGTAGTTTTGCATTTGTTATTCTTTGAAAATATGTAGATGTATTTAATAATTATTAGAAGAGAATGAGTTTAGTTTGTGGTACAAGTATATATATAATGTTGGTAAGTGATTAAAGAACAAAAAATTCTCTCTTTAAAATAAAGATATTATGGAATTATAAAAAAATGATGTATTAATTTAATTAATTTAATTTTTGGAAATAATAGATGTATTTAATAATTATTGGAGAGAGAAATGAGTTAAGTTTGTGGTACAAGTATAATATTAACCTATAGAACATAAAAAGGGAATTGAGAAATTTAAAAGAAGTAAATTTATTTTATGTGTCAATAACTATTTTTATAACTACATATGTGATAATTATTGTAACACCCCAATTTATATAATATACTACTTAATAATTAAATAGAATTTTAAATTATTAAATTGATGACTAATATTATTTTAGAATATATGTGATAATTTCGTGGCTAATTTTCGTTATGAATGCTTTCTATGATGTGTTAGTTGATACATGTTATATTACATGACGCGAATATAATTAATACATATTATATTTTGTTAATTCTGATATATTTAAAAAAATAGTGTTTTAGTGTAATATATATTTTAAAGAAAAAGATTTTATGCGATTTTACGTGTATATACATGTACCAATTAATGTAATATTTTTATGTGCGCTTGACTTATGTTAAGTATGGCAATAGATGTATATTTCATTATTTATAATATTTTCTATTTTTAATTATTTTTTTTATAATTATCTTGATAATAGAAATTGATATTGTGTTGATTTCGTTTATTTTAACACTGGTTACGGTATGTTGGGATTATTATATATATTTATTATGATTTAGTAATTAATAATAATATTATGTATATTTATTTATTTATAATTTTTGACCATTTTCTAATAATGATGGTATTAAATTATAATGTGAGTATTTTGAGAAATAAGTATAATTGTAGAGATTATTTTGAATGTGAGAGTTGATTATTAGTATATATTTTTATAATTGATTATTTTTAAATTACTCTAATTTATAAATATTAGTAATGTTTGGAAAACTAATGGTGTTTGGAATGAATATTAAAAAGGAGATTAATAATTATAGTTTTATTTAACAAATAAAAATAATATAGTAAATTAACATAAGAGACCAATGGTTTGACTCTATGATACCTAATTGTTATGAAAATTAAAACAAACAAAATAGGGAAGGGAGTTGGAAGGGCCAGCCGTAAAAGCAAAGAGGAAACACAACAATAACCTATCGTTTGACACCGGTGATGTTCCAGAAAACTTTCTCCATTTTCGCCCAAATTTGAGTATGTTATTTCATTCATTAACTCATCATTAATCATAATTTTCCAAATTTTTAACAACCCCAATTTCTCCCTTAAATACCCGACTTCTTCGTTTGTAGAATTCGTTAATTTTGCACCGTTCTCCTTCACCGTAAGTCCGATTTGAGTGAAACCAACACCAAAACGACGTGTGAAAAAGTGGCTATATTATCCACTGATTGGTTTCTGATTTATGGTTAATTTTCCTTTGACGAATTCGATTTAGTTTTTAGAGCATCTCCCATAATTTATTTTTAACGTTTACCCATAAATGTTTCGAGTTAGATCGATTGATGGACAAAGAGTCAATGAGCAAAGGCTGTTCGCTCGTGGAATCCTATTGTGTGTGAAAGGTCAAAATAAGGTAAGGGTGAGAGAGCGTTTGAATTCATGAGTATAATATATTATGAGATGAACGGGAAAACCGTATTTCCCAACGATTCATCGGGGGCTCGCTACGTATGGCAGTAGCCCTTTGAGGGATAAATTAATTAAATGTGAAAATATGGGAATTTTGAGATTAAAATATAGAATAGAAATATTTGTAGGGTGTTGATTGATTTAATTTGTTTGAATGTGTGGCATTTGATATTATTGTGATATTTGATTTAATTTCGTTAAATGTGTGGCATTTGATATTATTGTGATATTTGATTTAATTTCTTTAAATGTGTGGTGTGTGATATTATTGTGATATTGGTTGTTGAATTAATTTATGCATAAGTTTAATTAGATGAGTTTAATGATGTTATAATAAAAATAGATGTGTTGTGATAATTATATGTAATGATGATAATGTATGATTAATAATGGTGATGTGATAAATTTGTAATGAATATATGTGTTGTTGTATGATTGATGATAGTGATTCTATAAATTTGTGATGAGTTTATGTGATGATGTTGATGATGTGTGATTAATTATAGTGATGTTATATATTGTGATGAGAATATTGTGATTTCAAATTGTGTCTGAGATGACGGTATTAATCGAGTATCATATACCAACGAGGGGAGAAAATAAATATTGTGAATTTGTGAAGTGGAGATTATTTTGTCATCATAAGGTAGGGTCTGACAAGCCTAGTGATTCCGGGAAGTACAACTGAATGAGCTTGATCGTGGCGGTCTGCTGTCGAGCCTTAAGGCAAGATTGTTAGACCTTGGAGGTATGCCGGTGGGGAATTCCTAGGTGACTTGGAGGTAGCACTCCAAATGTCGGGAGCTACCACGCAACACACGTTTACCTCTAATGTCACGTATATGTGTCTCGGTTGAGTTAAGGGGATCTATGAGGACAGGGCCAATTTGAATTGTCCGTCCACGGGATGTGGCATAGTATCAAGCCTCCTAACCAAGTACTTCAGAGTTAGAATGGTACCACATAAATTGTGAAGTAGAGTCTAAGCTCATGCATAGCATTGCATTTCCTTGTGATTGTTTCGTTGTGATTGATGTGTTTCAAAAGTAATGATAATTACTCTTAGATGATTTGATGCATATTATAATGAGATGATTATCTTGAGTGAATTTGATGTTATAATATGATACTATTTACTTAAATATTTTGATATATCGTAATGTGGATTATGATACGGTCTATTATGATTGTTGCGTGTTCTTCTTACTTATATTATACTATTAACATGATTTCGAAACTCACCTCCTTCGTTGTTTGTGTTTGGCTGGCTTGGCCCTGCCTTTGCGAAATCGCAGTTGTTACAGGTTAATGAATCTTGAAGTTCAAGTTTGGGAGGAACCATGCTCTAATAGGTGATACCGGGTTACTTATATTATACTATTACAACATGATTTCGAAACTCACCTCCTTCGTTGTTTGTGTTTGGCTGGCTTGGCCCTGCGTTTGCGAAATCGCAGTTGTTATAGGTTAATGAATCTTGAAGTTCAAGTTTGGGAGAACCATGCTCTAATAGGTGATACCGTGGGAATAAGGGTTTAAAATTTGTATTTTACTTATTTAATTTAAAACGAATTTTTTGTAGGAAAAATCTTAGAAGTACTAGTAAGTTTTTAAATTAAATCAAGTTATAATACTTAGATCAAGGTTATTGAGATTACACTATTTTAATGGAGAACATAATTTAAAGTGTTCCCTTTGATTTTTGAGAAACGTGATATCCTCTATTAAAAAATAAAGTTTTTTATTTTCTTGGTAACATATTTTATTTATTCGCGTGCAAATTTTTTTGGAATATGATATAATTTATTATATATATTATTTGGGGTTTTAGGGTGTCACCATTATGTTTTCCAAAAGTCTAGAATCATGTGTTATTATTAAAGAAATTATCAAGCAACCTCGTAGTTGTCAAAGTTTAAATACTTTACTTACCTCAATAACCTTTCAATTGCTCAATAAATCTACTTTTTTTTTTAATTTTAATTTTCATACCTATTTATCTTGCCTAATACTATTCATATGTTCACGAAAATTAAATTATTAGACAATTGTAGCAATGTTGAAAATCAAAGCTTTTTAATTTTGTGTTCCTTTGTGCATTGTTTCTTTTATCTGTTGTGGCAACTGAGACATCCAAAGAAGGTAAACAATATTACAAATAGTTATCATGTATGTACACATAATTACTTTCTAACTAAATAATTAATTTTAATAAATATTTTAATTTAATTTATTTGCAGGTTATGCAAAAGACTCAAAGAAAATGTTTGGGTAGACTCAAAGCTTGATGGTGGCCGAAAACCCGTAGATATAGAACCTTTTGATCCAAATAAGCCCGTTGCGTTCGGGAAATAAATAAAACAAGGGAAGAAAGGTCAAGTGCAAAGGAAGTAAGGCAGAAGGCAAACGAAGCAAAGGAAGCAAAGCAGAAGGCAAACAAAGCAAAGGAAGCAAAGCAGAAGGCAAAGGAAGCAAAGGAAGCAAAGCAGAAGGCCAACAAAGCAAAGCAGAAGGCAAACGAAAGCAAAGCGAAAGGAAAAGGAAGCAAAGTAGAAGGCAAACAAAGTAAAGCAGAAGGCAAAGGAAGCAAAGTAGAAGCAAAGGTAGCAAAGCAGAAGAATGGGAAGCAAAACAGAAGGAAAAGCATAGGGAAGCTTTGGCAAAGCAAAGGCAAAGGTAAATTAACTAAAGAAGAAGGAAGAGAAGTAAAGCAGAAGGAAATCGAGAGGGAAGCTTGGGAAAAAGCAAAGGCAAGGCAACGGCAAAGGGCAAAGGCATATTATAAATTTTATAATTGGAATGGGAAGGGGAAAATGCCAGGCATTATTAGCTGTAAAAAAAATATATAAAATAAGCCATACACTATAATCATTGCATGATTGGGTGAATGAATAATAATAATAAGATTGATTTTTCAAGGTTTAAATTGTGGGGTCAATGTGAGGGAAATAAATTCTAGTCTTATGAACTTTTGAAGTTTTTATTTTTAAAAGAGTCTTCTTTTGGAGATCAACGTGAACGATTCTTGGTTGAAGAGACGATAAAGATACTTTAACACCCAAATTTATAATAAATTATTTTATAGATGAAAATATATTTTTAAATAATTAAGCTGGTGTTAAAATTATTTTAGAATATATGTTAATTAAATTTATGATTAATTTTCTTTATATGATGTTTTAATCTTGTACATGTTAGGCTAAATGAGTGATATAATATTATATTTATATTTTATATATTTTTCTATAAATAATAGTATTTTAGTGTACACATTTTAAAATATAAGATTTTTAGGCAATTTTACGTGCATATGTGTGTTTGTACTTAATTTGATATTTCCTTGTATGCTGACTAATGTTAAGTGTGCACACTATTATTTTTAATTATTTTTAAATTTATCTTATTTTGATTAATTATTTTACAAATAATTATCTTGAGTTATTTAGTAATATTGATGTGGACTTTCTTTATTTCTATATAGTTGTTACGGTATGATGATTTTATAAATATTCATTTTGATTTAGTAATTAATATAAATCGTTGATGTTATATTTATTTATTTTATCATTTCGATTAATCTATAAAGATGATGTATTTTTATGTTATTATTTTGAAAAAATATTATAGTAATAATTATAGTTACTATTTTGAGTATGAGAGTTTTTGACTAAAATTAGATTTATCTATGTCTGTTGCCTTAGACTAAAATTAGATTTATTCTAAAATAATTAGATTTATCGTTGTCTGTTGCCTTAGATTTATCTATGTCTGTTGCCTTAGATTTATCTATGTCTGTGTTGGACATTACAGTTTTACTCTTGTACTTCTACATCTGCTATCTACACCACTCATTTTGCAATTAAAAAATAAAAATTGAAAATTAGACTAATGGCAGCGAAACAATTTTTCTCTCTAATTCATTCCCACCAATTCTTTGTCGTTTGAATCGATCCCAATCTCTGTCAATTCTTTGGCCACTAAATCCATTTTTGGTGTCAATTTTATCAATTGTTGCTCTATTTCATAAAAAAACAATTGCGTTTCTTTCGTCGGGCGAGTTATTTTTGGCCAATTCCAATCATGAAGTTTGTCGTCTGAAAAAATGGTATCGTTTTTGGATTCCTCTCGTTGAAACCTTCAAGGGGAACTACTCATTTGCATTTTTCGTTGAAGTTGAAGTCAGACCCCTCTGGCGCTCCGACAAGTCGGTGAGACTTTTTTTTTTTTTTTTTTTTTTTTTTTTTACAGTTTTTTCTCATCGTTTTGACTCTGTAAAATTATTATTAATTATTTAACAACTATTTGTTAGATCTGCATAATTTTTCCGTCGCGTCTCGATGATTTTTTGAACTCGCTGATTATTCAGATTCGCTCGTTGTACCCTTGTCGATCTACAGTTGCAGTTGAAAACATCCATTGATTTCTGTGTTTGAGAAAACGTCTAAATAAGGTAAGGGTTGAAAGAGCGTTTGAATTCATGAGTATAATATATTGTGAGATGAACGGGAAAATTGTATTTCCCTACCATTAATCCAGGACTCGCTACGTACAGCAGTAGCCTTTTGAGGGATATATGAATTAATGTGCAAATATGGAAATTGTGAGAATAAAATGTGGAATAGAAATATGTATAAGGTGTTGATTGATTTAATTTCGTTAAATTTTGGTTATTTGATATTGTTGTGATATTGAGTGTCAAATGAATTTTATGTATGTGTTTGATTAGACGGGTTTATGTGAAGTGATAATAAAAGGTTAATTTGTTTTGATAAATTTATGTGATTATGATGATGTATAATTAATAATAGTGATGTTATAAATTTGTGATTAGTTTATATGATGAAAATATTGAAGTAACCCCATAGTTGGTGAAATAGTTGTGATTTCAGTTTGTGTTTGAGATCACGGTCTTAATGGACTATCATAGGCCAACGAGGGAACACAAAAATATTAAAAGAAAATTGAAGTGGAGATTATTTTATCATAATATAAGTAGGGTCTGAAAAGCCTAATGATTTTGTGGAAGTACAACTGAATGAGCCTGATCGTGGGAGTCTGTTGTTGAGCTTTAAGGAAAAATTGTTAGACCTTGGAGATATTCGGATGGAGAATTCCTAGGCGACTAAGAGGTAGCACTCTAAATATCGACAGCTAGCATGCAACACACATTTACCTCGATTGTCGCATATATGAGTCTTAGGTTGAGTTAAGGGTGAAGTAGTAATGTCGATTTTCACGGAAGGGGGGTTTGAATTGTAAATGTTCCTATTTAAAACTTCCTCAAAAACTTAATGATTTAACTCAAGAATGATCTTGGTTAAGAAAAACACAAAATAGAGAACGTTCTTGGTTTTTACCAAAAAACAGAGAACGTTCTTGGTTAGCTTGACAAACAGAAATTCAGTTTATGTTTTAATTCAAGTAATCAATCAAGCTTAATAAATAAGGAGATAAGAGAAATAATACCACAAAAGGATGTATCCTGGTTCACCCAACTTGGGCTACCCTTACAATTGTGTGTTTTTCCACTAAGTGTTTTAAAACAAAGAACCTTCTTTGTTTTACAACCCCTAATTCAGATCAGCCTTGATCTGTTACAAGCTCTATCTTTTTCTATCCAGAAAGAGATTTAATCATTTCACCTATCAGCCTTGATATGATTTCAAACAATCTATTCAAACTATACTAAACTCTTATTGTTTGAGTTTTACAATAATGATGAGATTGTTTTGAAATAATATGAGATGTCTCAACTCTTATTTGAGATACAATTCTTTACAAAGAATTCAGTACAAAAATATCAAAGTAATATGTTTAATTAGAACTAAATCTTTGTTTGAGAAAAGGAGAATTTAAAGTATATGAATGTGAATGATTTGTAAGTCTTGATAGCACTTGAACTTCTACAATTTTCCTGAGCATTGGCCTTTCTTTTATAGACATTTTGGACTATTTAATGATAGTCAAAAGAGATGTTGGTAGTGCTTTATCTTTTTTACCAAAACTACTATATGTGAATAAAAATATTCAGCCTTTGAATATGTTTTGAAATCTGTTTGACTGGGCTGGTTTATTCGTTCTTGATCAAAATTATCTTGTGTTTAATGATCCTTTATGATTCACGTAAATCTATTGATGCTAAATTTTTTACCAAGAAACTCGAATATGTTCAAATAAGTTTGGAGAATGATGATGAACTTCGGCAGAGAGAAGGAGATTGATACTGAGCTTCTGCAGAATTGTGGAGATTGATAATCAATCTGTACTTTCAGTTTTGTGCTTTCTGGAGATTGATGATCAAACTTGAGGTTCAGTGTTTGATCAGTCTTAATGACTTCCTGATCAATCTGGACAACTTTGTACATATCATGATTGGTTATCTTTCTTGACAGTTAAGCTGGTGATGGTTCATACTTATTTTAACTTGCTTGATTCATGAGCTTTTTATCTTAGTGATTCGAATGCATTCTATGACTAGAATGGATCCTACTTGTTCCTTACCAAGTACTGATAACATTAGCATGAAATTCAGAGGAAAAATCGTTTCTAAACTAGTGGAGATTGATTGATCTTGAGGCTGTGATGATCAGTCTTGATCTTGGAGAACATTCTTCGTTTTATCCAGAATATTCTTGTTTCTTTATCTGTTCAGTTTTTATATGATTTATTTGCTTTTCTTGATTCCTATCTTTGAATTAATTCACTCAAAAGCACAAGTTAAATTAACATAACATTTTAGAATCATAATTAACATTCTTAATTAACCTATGTTTATTTTCATCAAAACTTTAATTTGAGAGTTTGTCTTAATAGAGCGAATCTACGAGGACAGCTCCAAATTGAATTATCCGTCCACTGGAATAGTGTAATGGTATCAAGCCTCCTAACCAAGTACTTCAGGGTTAGAACGGTACCATATTGAGAAGTAGAGCCTAAGTTCATGCATAAAATTGCATTTTCTCGTGACTGTTTGGGTATGATTAATGGTATCTTGTGTGATAATAGTTTTTCTTAGAAGATTTGATGTTATAGTAAATGTATTAATTTTATTTGAGTGATTTTGACTTTATAATGTGAGACATTTCCTTGAAGAATGTGTGTAACGATACTATTTATTTATGATTAATTGCTTGTTCTTCTTACGTACTTATACTATACTATTAACATGATTTCAAAACTCACCTCATTCATTGTTTGTGTTTGACTGATTTGATCTTCCGTTTGCATAATCCCAATTATTACAGGTTCAGGAGTCCCAAAGTTCAAGTTGGGAGAAACCCATTCTAATAGGTGATATCAGGAATAAGAGTTGTGAATCGTATTTTACTTTTACTTTTTTATTAGAAATGACTTTTTGTATGAAAATCTTATAAGCACTAGTAAGTTTTTGGAATTAAATAAAGAAACTTTAATTATATCAAGTATATGGAGATTGTGTCTTTTTATAAGAAGAAAGAGTTTAAAGTGTTGCTTTTGAATTTTGAGAAACGTGATATCCTAAATTAATGATAATTGTTTTTTATTTACTTGAAAATATATCTTCTTTATCCTCTTCTAATGTACCAAAAACAAAAAAACCTACTATAAATTATTATATATAATTTTGAGATTTAGGGTGTCACATTAGTGGTATCAGAGCAGGTTTGTCCAATGAGACTGAGCGAGTCGAGTGTCGATTCATTAGTCGAATATTAGTCATGTCAGTTGTGTTTTGTTATGTATTAATAATTTTCCATATCATAACTTTTTTCTCGTTATATTATTGTGTTATGCACAACATACTTTTGTATACTTATAATATTTTTTACGTTACTAACCATTTTTTGTTTGCTAATTTTGATTGTACTGCGTATTCTTAATTTTTATCTAAATAACTTAATATAACATGAATAAACTTTTTGTTTGGACTTGTGGTTTTAGTTTTGAACTTTGAATATTTGCTTTTGTTTGAATGGATAGTTAGAAATATTTTTTTTTATTGACTAGCTATATCTTTGAAATTATTAATTTAATAAAGGTAATATTAATTATCGATTATAGATTTTTGTCTTTTGGGATCATAGCATGATTATTAAAGTTTTTATCTTGTTAATGAAATTAATTTAGAACGTTGTTAGGAGTAGTTTTGAAACATTAGGAAATTCATATTATTGTTAGTAATAATTCTTAAATATTACAAGTTGGTAGAACTTAGAATTAAAAAAAAAATCAATGAAAGAGTTAAAGTTGACTTATTTTGTAGAATGAAAATAACTTTTATTTGAATTACTTTTGATTATTTTAAAGAAATTAAATTGAGTTTAATTCTTGTTGATTTATAAAATAACAATAATTCTATACTTCTCATTTTATTTAATATTTAAAATAGCTGAAAATTTACACCACATTTTATTACGTGTTGTTTTTTAGAAAAACAAAAAGATTTGTTGTTCTATTTGTTAATTTGTGTGGTTGTTGTGAATTATGGTTTGAACGTGAGAGTATGTTTGAGTTTGTTTCCGTGGAATTTGAAAACCATTAGAGTTAAACGAGTATTAAAAATGGGAATCTTTTAATACCTCGGTTTACTTAATGTGCGTTTGAGGAAAATGTTTAAGTTAACTGGGCGTTGAGAATGGGGAATCTCTTAATGTCTCGGTTACTTAACTATCATTTTTGAAAATCGTTTCAGTAAATGAGTATTAAGAATGGGGAATCTCTTAATGTCTTGTTTACTGAATGTTTTGTGTGAAAATCGTTTAAGTCAAAAGTATATTAAGAATGGGGAATCTCTTAATATGTCTGTTTGCTTAACGTTTTGTTTTGAAAATCATTAAGATAAATCGGTATTAAGAATGCGGAATCTCTTAATGACTTATTTATTTAATGTCGTTTTGAAAATCGTTTAAGTTAACTGGGCGTTAAGAATGGGGAATCTCTTAATGTCTTGGTTACTTAATGGTTGCTGTGAAAGTCGTTTAAGTTAAATGGGTATTAATAATGGGGAATCTTTTAATATCTGCATTTGCTTAACGATTGTTGTGGATGGAGTCCGTGTATGCTCATGCATTTCATTTTGGTAAATCGTGTTGACCCGTGATAGGTGACACCTTGGTAAACTGTACTGACCCGTGATAGGTGGTACCTCGGTAAACAGTACTGGTCTATGATAGGCGGTACGTTTACGATTCACGCTTTTTCTTTTAGTAAATCGTGTTGACCCGTGATAGGTGACACCTCAGTAGACTGTACTGACCCGTGATAGGTGGTACGTTTATGATTTACGCATTTTAGTAAATCGTGCTGACCCGTGATAGGTGGCACCTCGGTAATTGGTACTTTGGCCTGCGATAGGCGGTACAATTATGATTTACGGCCCTTCGAGGAGGGTTTTGGTTTGGAATTCCGAGTCCATGCATTTTGGCATATACGCATTGTATTAGGGTGCTTGGCACGCGAGTCGTATTTGATTTGAGTTTATGATTGAGTGATTTGAATTTTGATTTATCGTGGTAATTACGTTGAAGGTGCTAAGTGTTATGTGTTGGTTATTGGGTGTAAGTATGATGGTTATCGAGATCCCATTTGCCGTGGTAATCGCGTAGGAATTGCTAAGTGTTAGGTTGTGGACTTGATTAGGAATGACTTGAGTTAATTCGTGAATTTTTGGAAAAATGATCAGGGAAATCGATTTCCCAATCAATTGGATGGGTAAACAGGGACTTGGCCAAATTGACAAAATCGATTAGCCAATCGATTTTGTAATCAGTTTTCGAAAATCATTTACGAAATCGATTGCCCAATCGATTGGGCCTTAAGTCAGGGACTCATCCATATTCGACCAAATCGATTGTCTTAAAACCTGGGGGCTCAGTACTCACTCAATCGATTGCCAAATCGATTGATTCTACCCAGGATTCTGTTTTCATTAAAAACCTTCACCCCAATCGATTTCCCAATCGATTGGCTCAGTGAAAATCCTCAGTTTGAGTTAGATGATTGATTACTCATTAACTTATCCATGTTTTGATTTGTTATGTATTAATTAGGAGATTGAGAACTTCATTTTACTTTCATTTTTAATTGGCAAAGTATTGTATGAACCTTTCGCATATTGAAAATCCTGTTAAGGTGCATGCTTAGTTGAAAAGTTATTTTGAGCATTTAAAAACTTAATTGCTATGTGTTAACTGTTATTTTTTGGTTGGTGACCCTTTACAATTATTGTGGAAATCTGGGCTTTGCCCTCAGATGAGAGTCAGGACGGTCCTACCGGTTCGTACCCTATGGACGGGAATGGAGATGGGAACGCTTGACTGCAGTTACGTTAAGAGGATCTCACGGGGCGCGTGGAGATCACTCAGGGTGTATAGCTTTTTGGTAGGATGATCAGATTAGGATGATGTATAGGGACTACTTGTCCTTCTTTTTGGATTGGAGTATTTTTAGTTTGGAAAACTGTACTTATACTAATATTGTCAGTTTGACATCTTATTTGAATGGGTTCCATGTACCATTTGTTGTTGTGTAAATGTTTTGGATTTATAATTGGGGAAACTTTTCCGCTGCTTGTAAATTATAATGACTCAATTATTTATCCAAATGCATTTCCTGATTTAATTCCTTGTTTGTTTTTAATTACTTTTAAATAAAAAAATATATACCCTCGCTTTGAAAAACGGGGTGTTACAAATCTGATCCCCTAGACTTGTTTACCATGGTGGGGTAGTCACAAATCTGATCACCTTCCACTTGTTTACCCTAGACTTAAGTCCTCACTCAAATTTGATCGCCTTCCACTTGTCTTGGGGATTGTCCCTAAGATAATAAGAGTTTCTTGATGTAGCTTCAAAATTTGGTGACATACTCTACAACTGAAATATCTCCATGACGAATATGAATAAACTTTATTTCCTATTGAATACGAACATTGTGGAGAATATACTTCTCTAGAAATAACTTCTTAACCCTATCACTAGTAAAAGAAACTCTTTTTATCAGCAGACCTCCTATAATACAAATCCACCAATGCTCATCATCAGTCTCTAACATATAAATGACGAGGTCCACCTTGTGAGTGTCAACACAATGCATGATGCTAAAGATCTTCTCTAACTTCAACAACCACGCTTGTGCTTCGACTGGATCATAACTGACCTCGAAAAAGGTGGTGGATTGTTCTTTCAAAATTCAGAAAGCCTAAGATATTGAGGGTCTACGACTATTACCGATTCGACATTGGGTCCTCTCAAATGAGGGAGAGTCTTCGTCTATTCTCTAAGGCTACCGCTATCTAGCAGAAAGCCTTAGCAAGTGCGTCATTCGTACCTCGCTTGTTACCCGTCATAAATATGCTCACCACCAATCAAGCATTAGGTTGACAAAATCCAATATATTAGCATACAAAATGTATGACTATAACGACCAATCCTATAAGCCCAAGTTTTGATTTTTCTTTTTTATAAAAATTAATAATAAAGTAAAGTAAACCCACACGACGTTCTGATCTAGGTTCGAACTGGCTCTGATACCAAAATGTAACGCCTAGTTACGTGAGTATAAAAACTGAGGTAATAATGGGAAAAAATTTCAAGATTATATAAGAGAATAAGGTATTGTAATAAATAATGAATTGTTCGAAAGAAGTAATGTTATGAAATCTCAAAATAAATCCTTACAACTGAAAAATCTTTAATATTTAAAATATCCAAAACTGGGCAAATAATATCTAATCCTGAAATAAAGTATGATGTAGACATTATGTCTACTTATTCTTGATCTACTAACCTAATTGAAGGAAGTCACTCTTCTCAAGGAAGGTAGGACTTCTCAACTCTCGACATCCTCAACGGTCTCAGTATCTGAAAACAACACTTTAATGAGATACTAAATCCCAGTGAATAATATACACAATTTTAAAACAAGTATTGTTCTCAGCCGGAGCGGTAACCGGAAAAAGTCAATCATGGAACCCGCCTTTATCAAAAATATTCTTTAGAACTATTGATGATATAACTAAGATTTCTCTATAATAACCAACTACTTCCAATAATTAATAAAAGCTCATCAATTAAATAAACGATAATCCACATCTATCATAATCAGATAATACCAATATACACATTTATTCTGCAGAAAATAATCAATCAATTCAATGATGGAGATATACTACTTATGCAAAGTAAGTATTATCTAATCATGTGGAGCACCAGTTCATCCAGTGTGGGGTACAAGACCCATCTGTGTGGAGTTTAAACTTCATCTCATTGTGGAGTTAAAAACTCATCTATGTATAGGGTACAAGACCCATCCTTGTGGAGTTTTAAATATCATCTCTTTGTGAAGTTTAATACTCATCCATGTCGAGTTTCAACCTCATCTCTTTGTGAAGTTTAATACTCATCCATATGTGGGGTACAAGACCCATCCGTGTGGAGTTTAAACCTCATAATACTCATCCATGTGGAGTTTAAACCTCATCTCTTTGTGAAGTTTAATACTCATCTAGGTGGAGTTTAAACCTCATCTCTTTGTGAAGTTTAATACTCATTCAGGTGGAGTTTAAACCTCATCTCTTTGTGAAGTTTAATACTCATCTGTGTCTGGGGTTCAAGACCATCCGTGTGGAGTTTAAACTTCATCTCTTTGTGAAGTTTAATACTCATCCATGTGGAGTTTAAACCTCATCTCTTTGTGAAGTTTAATACTCATCCATGTGGATTTTAAACCTCATCTCTTTGTGAAGTTTAATACTCAGCTATTGGTGGAGTTTAACCTCATCTCTTTGTGAAGTTTAAAACCCATCAATATGTGGGGTCCAAGACCCATCCATGTGGAGTTTAAACCTCATCTCTTTGTGAAGTTTAAAACTCATCAATAGGTGGGGTACAAGACCATCTCCAGCACACACAATCAAAATCATTCATAATTTTAACAATCATATTCGCAAAATCATATTTATGACATAATATTTCATTTGAATATATAATAACAATGATCATTCAAGAAAATATAATAAAACAATCTTTTTAAAGAATATATCTCTCTCAAACATATGCAATCCAAATAATTCAAATTTCAACAACTATATTTGAAAAATCATATTTGTAATCTACTATTTTATTTGAATATATGATAACAATGATCATTCAAGAAAATATACTAACACAGTCTTGTTAAAGGATATATATCTCTCAAACGCATGCAATCCAAATAATTCATATTTTAACAATTATATTCGTAAAATCATATTTATAATTTAATATTTCATTTGAATATATAATAACAACAATCATTCAAGAAAATATAATAAAACAATCTTTTTAAAGAATATATATTCAAACAATCATCAAAATGGTAATTTAACAAAAAATAATAAATAAATCAATTTATAATCTATTTATTACAATTCATAAAATCTCAATTTTAATAGAGTTAGGTTCTCGACAAAAAATATATTTTTAGAAGAAAATACCAATCAAAATACTTAACTCTTTTTCCATTCTAAATTTCCAAAATAAATGTACCATGAAAGTTTAAAGCGTTCTTGATATGTTGTTTGCTAATAACCGTTACCATAACCACAAAGTATTATAGCTTCTCTTTATTTGGGTATACTTCTATCTTTTTAGATTTATATTTCTTCTCTTTTTTTTCTCTTCTATCCCCATATTATTCTTAGTAATTGTATATATATATATATATATATATATATATATATATATATATATATATATATATATATATATATATATATATATATATATATATATATATATTCTGCTAATAACAAATTTTCCTATATCTCCTATGTTTAGTCACTAGCCGGTAGTTTGTTCCACATAAAGCGAAGAATTTGTTTTAAAAGAACATATATGTCTTGATTTTATTAGGTATGATTACCTATATACATGCCAACTATCACCATATAAATTGCATGGTTTGTTTAATTTGAAAACAGTAACAAATAGATTCTAAGCTTGTTAATCGAACAATTGGTTAAAACATGCTCAAATCCTATTTTGAGGTCATATAGGAGGATAATTAATTTTATTAAGTATCTTTCGCATATAGATAAATAATAATAATAATAATAATAATAAAAATGATAAGAATAATAATAATAATAATAATAATAATAATAATATAATCATAATAATCTATAAATTAGAATCTCTTAAAATTCTAATTATTTTTAATCCTTTGATTTAGGATATTACAATATGTGACGTCCTGTCAAATGTAAGGGTCAATTCCAAATAACAAACACATAACAACTATGCATACATATATAGTTGTTATAGTAAAAATATAAATAAATCATATACTTAATAACGTTAATTCACCTAAACGACCAACATGAGGTACAATATATCAGTAATCTTTATAAAACACTAATCACACTTTAATCAATGCAGACCTTATTACTTAATATATATGTCAATGTAATGATTCTGGAATATCGCCTCCCCCGCAAGGGTTTCGTTGGTTCTTCCAAACAACATCACTAACTCAAAATCCCTGTAAGGATATGTGGGCTCCAACAATTATGGACGCACCACCACACAACTATGAATGAATGCATGAATGTGGACACTTTAATAAATCATTAATATAATGCGAGACTAACTTATTCAGGACATATCACATAACATTTATTCTTCACACTTTGAATATGTTCAACACAACCATTATAACAACATATCACATAACATTTATTTTTCACACTTTGAATATGTTCAACATAACCATTATAATAACATATCACACCATATTTATTTCCACTATTTGATAAAAAGCATTTCAACATAGTATATATTTAATCTCACAAATTTCAGAATAAACACAATCATACATAGATATAATTGGAGTGATGCCTTTACGGATATGAATTTATATCATATTTCTATATAAATTTGCAGCGGATAAATAAAAATATATTTCGAAGAAAATAAAAAACTTTATTTTTTTATTTTAGGACATCACGTTTCTCAAAAATCAAAAAGGAACACTTTAACTTCTTTACTCCATAGTGCAATCTCAATAAGCTTGAATTAAGTATAATTACTTGATTAATTCTAAAAACCTACTAGTACTTATATGGTTTTCATACAAAAGTCGTTTCAAAATAAATAAGTAAAATACAAATTACAACCTTATTCCCGGTATCACCTATCAGAGTGGGGTTCCTCCCAAACTTGAACTTCAAGACTTTATTAACCTGTAACAACTGCGATTTCGCAAACGCAGGGCCAAGCCAATCAACACAAACAATGAAGGAGGTGAGTTTCAAAATCATGTTAATAGTATAACATAAGTAAGAAGAACACGCAACAATCATAATAGACCGTATCATAATCACATTATGATATATCAAAATATTTAAGTAAATAGTATCATATTATAACATCAAATTCACTCAAGTAAGATAATCATCTCATTATAATATGCATCAAATCATCTAAGAGTAATTATTATTACTTTGAAACACATCAATCATCACAAAACAATCACAAGTAAATGCAATGCTATGCATGAGCTTAGACTCTACTTCACAATGTGGTACCATTCTAACTCTGAAGTACTTGGTTAGTAGGCTTGATACTATGCCACCATCCCGGTGGACTGACAATTCAAATTGGCCCTGTCCTCATAGATCCCCTCAACTCAACCCGAGACACATATACGCGACAGTCGAGGTAAAAGTGTGTTGCGTGGTAGCTCCCGACATTTGGAGTGCGACCTCCAAGTCACCTAGGGAATTCTCCACCGGAATACCTCCAAGGTCTAACAATCTTGCCTTAAGGCTCGACAGCAGACCGCCATGATCAGGCTCATTCAGTTGTACTTCCTCGGAATCACTAGGCTTGTCAGGCCCTACCTATATGATGACAAAATAATCTCCACTTCACAAATTCACAATATTTATTTTCTCCCCTCGTTGGTATATGATACTCCATTAAAAACCGTCATCTCAAACACAAATTGAAATCACCATTATTTCATCAACTATGGGTTAATTCAATATTCTCATCACAATATTACTATCATTAATCATATTTCATCACATAAACTCATCAAAATTTTATAGAATCAATATCATCAATCAAACATCATCATTATCATCACATAAACTTATCACAGATTTATATTATAAATCACACATCATCATCAAATAAACTTACATTATACACTGCATTCACATAAACTCATTTAAATCAAACATATGCACTAAATTCATTTGAAATCAAATATCACAATGATATCAAATATCACAATAACATCAAATATCACAATAACATCAAATATCACAATAACATCAAATATCACAATAATATCAAATATCACAATAATGTTAAATATCACAATAATATAAAATATCACACATTTAACAAAATTAAATCAATCAACACCTTAAAAAATATTTCTATTTCACATTTAATCTCACAATTTTCTTATTTCTAGATTAATTAATTTATCTCTCAAAGGGCTACTGCCGTACGCAGCGAGCCCCCGGATGAATCGTTGGAAAATACGGTTTTCCCGTTCATCTCACAATATATTATATTCATGAATTCAAACGCTCTCTCACCCTTACCTTATTTTGACACTTTCACACACGACTATGATTCCACGAGCAAAACAGCCTTTGTTCATGACTCTTTGTCTTTCAATCGATCTAACTCGATAGTTTATGGGTAAACGTTAAAAATAAATTATGAGAACATCCTTTAAAAACTAAATTCGAAATTCGGTCAAGGAAAACTTACATAAATCAGAAAACAAATCAGTGGATAAAATAGCAATTTTTCCACACGTTCGTTTTGGCATTGGTTCACTCAAATCGGACTTACGGTGAAGGAGAACGGTTCAACTAAGTAATTTAACAAGCGGCGAAGTCGAAGATTAGAGAGAATTTTGGATGGTTTAAAATCTGAGGAAGTTTGTTTATTTGACTACCTAAATGAATAAACGACATACTAAAAATTTGGACGAGAACGGAGAAACATTCATGAAACAATTATCGATCGTCGGTGTCAAACTATTGGTTTTGTTGTGTATTCTCTATGGTTTTACGGCTTGCTTGCAGCTCCGTTCTATACTTTCTTATTTTTATTTTTTACATAATTAGGGTTACATAAATGGGTCAAGCCATTGTCCCTTATTTATATATGTTTTACTATTTATTATTTTTATTTTTCTAAACAAAATAATTGTAATTAATCTCATTTTAATACTCTTCCAAAACATCATTTAAATTTTCAAAATATTACTAATATTTCATAATTTAAAATATGCTAATTAGAGTTAAAAAATAATCAATATAAAAAAAACATATTAACTAATAATTAAACTCTCAATTCAAAATTAATATTCTCAATTATACTTATTTCTCAAAATACTCACATTATAATATACCATTATATTAGAAAAGTCAAATTATAAAATAAATAAATATTACACCAACAACTTTATATTAATTACTAAATCATAATAAATTATATAGAATCACAAATTCATAAAAAAGTATATAAAAATAAAAGAAATCAATACACAATATCATTTCTATCTCAAGATATATTTATCAAAAAAAAAATAACTAAAAATAGAAAGTAGTTATAAATAATTAAATATAATTACGTGCCTACTTAATATCAGTCAAACGCCACACAAAAATTTACATTATTGGGTACACGTATAACATGTAAAATTGCATAAATCTTTTTCTTTAAACTATATATTTACACTAAAATACTATTAATTTTTCAAAAAAAATAGATCAAAGAGTTAAAATATAATATTTTATTATTTATATCGCTCATGTAATCTTAATATTTATAAAACTAGCACATCATAGAAATCATGCCTATAAGGAAAATTAATCATAAAACTAATCAACATATATTATTATAGTTTACACCAATTAATTATCTAAATTCCAATTTAATTAATAAAATAGTTTATTATAAAATTGGGTGTTACACCTCCGCAACGGTCTTTGCTCCAAATCTGCTACACTTGACGGATGAATATTAACTCATTTAGTTCTTGAATTTCTTCTTTTTTCTCTTCTAAACTTCGCAGAGTGTTTTGAATGGGAATTGCATCAATGTTATTTTAATTCATTTTTATCGTTAGAATTGGGAAACATGGTATTAAATGGGGAAGGTAGTTATTTCAGACTAGCCATGAAATTTGGTTTAAACATTTCTCTTTTATTATATGTTACTATTATTTTAATGTTATTATTATTAATATTATTTACAAAAAATTGAAACAACCCAATACAGTTAGTAACTATCATCAACATTTCATAGAATAATTATCTCAACTCCTAACAAGCTAATAAGTTAAATTTTAAAATACAAATAAAAAAGTTAAATTAACATGGATGTGCCTCGTGATCTCTAAGAACAGAATCCTGTGGATTCTTACAGTAAAA
>PGTU02004433.1:0-42488 GCA_002896215.2 Cicer echinospermum
CCACAATAGATTGTCAATCGATGTGTTTGTCACAGGGAAAGTTATTTTTCAAAGATATTTAAGCAATCGATTTGCCAATCGATACCCTTAAAACTGGGTGCCACTGTGACTTGTCCAATCGATTTCCCAAATCGATTTATTTCAATCAGGTTTACTTGTGAAATGATAATCGATTTGTCAATCGATTACCCTCAAAACTGGGTGCTACTGACTTGTGCAATTTTCATTTCTAATTTAGTCAGTCGATTGCGCCAATCGATTTATACCAACACAAACAGTGTTTCCTTACACCCCAAAAAAACCCCCCCCCTTGTTATGAAATCGATTTCCCAACGATTTGCTTGTCAAAAATCAACTTTTGTTGATTTCTTGTGTTCCAAGCATATATTGCCAAGTGTGTAGGATTTGATTGTTGTTCTGAAATCTTGCTCAAATTCAATATTTAGATTTATCATGTAGTGTATGAATATTGTTGATTTGTTAATTATGTCAATTAGGAATCAAAGGATAAAATCCACAATCTCCCCCTTTTTGGCTAATTGACAATTCATACAATTGTAACTTGAGCGTTTCCAAAACAACAAACATAAGATTTATTAAACTACATTATTAATTATTATTAAGTATCAGAAAAAAAAACATTAAGAACATCAGATTGTAAAACAATCGGCAACTATCACAGTTAAAATTTTCTCCCCTTTGTCAGTTAAGTCAAAAGGTAGAAAAAACAATTTTCTCCCCCTATGTTACATAAACATAAGCATTGGGTTGTAAATCATATAACATAGTGCATCAGGATCATGAAGTCATGTGTATTAAGATCAAAATCAATCATAGCAATTAATGAGCAACTTAGATGATAAGCCAAATAATATAAAATTTTTAAAGCAAATTCATCATCAACACACAGATTATAACAGGTCATAGCAAAACAGTATGAAACTAAGGGTCCTAATCACCTAGTCTAGGCTGGTCCTCACTATCATCTATGGGAGAGGTCCAATTTACAAGGTCGTTACCACCAAACAATGGCTCTGATACAGAGAAGTAACGGTCATATTTCAAATCGATGTTCAAATCGAGTTCCAGTTTTACTTAATCGATTCCCAATCGATTGTCTTAAGGTTGCAACACTTAGCTATCCTGGGCCTAAGGTAATCTGAACTTGAATCTGGCAAGGTATCGATTCCCAATTTAGAGTTATAAACTCATTACGCTGCTAGGTAATCGATTTCCAAATCGATGTTCAAACTGTTCCAAGTGAACAGTACTGAAAGGTACCAGAATCAACAAAAAATGCTCATATTCACTTAGCTAAGATCAATCGATCCCTATCGATTTCATCCTTATACACCAAAACTCATACTTTCTTATTGGCAATGCTTTGTGAAGATATCAGCTAACTGTTCTGTAGTGTTTCACATACTCAAGTTGATAACTCCATTCTAAAGTGGTCTCTTATGAAGTGATGCCTTACCTCAATGTGTTTTGTCCTTGAATGCATTACTGGTTCTTGGTTATGCTGATAGCACTTGTTGTTATCACACATGATCGGCACGGTCCCAAATCGACACCGAAGTCCATTAAATGCTGTTTCATCCACAGAATTTGAGGCACAACAGCTTCCCAGCTGCTATGTATTCAGCCTTCTGCAGTAGACAAATGCAATACTTGTTTGCTTCTTACTGAACCAAGACACTAGAATTTACCAAGCAAATGACACATGTTTCCTCGAGTACTTTTCCTGTCAAGTTACAACAGCACAAAGTCTGCAGTCTGAATAACCAATCAATGTACATGTTGATCCTTTTGGATACCACAAACCAAGAACTTTAGTACTACCAAGTATCTGAAAATTCTCTTTACTGCACTGAAGTGAGATCCTTCGGATTCGAATTGATACCTTGCACACATAACAAAACTAACATAAATATCTGGTCGGCTTCTGTAGGAGCAGATCCAATCATACAGAAATAGTGACATCTACAGGTTTAACTTTCTTCCATCTCGGTCTAAGAAATTCCTTACTCATGGGTGTATCAATGGACCTTAATTTATCAAAGTTAAATTTCCTTTTATAATCAGAACAATATTTAGATTGACTAATGAAAAATGCTTGCTTGTTGGTTAATTAAATCCCAAGAAATGACAGTTCGACCCATCATGACATTTCAATTTACTTTATTAATTTTCATCAAATTCTTTGAAAGTTTTATCAATTGTTGATCCAAATATATGTCATCAACATAAATTTGGACCAGCAAGATGTCATTTTCAGTACGTTTTGTAAAGAGTGTCTTATCAACATTTCCTCTGAAAAATTTTGTTGAATGAGAAAGTGCTGAGTTTCTCATACCAAGCTGTGAGCTTGTTCAACCCCATAGAGGGCCTTTGAGAGTTTATACACATGGTAGGAAAATCAGGATTTTCAAAACCTGGTGTTTG
This sequence comes from Cicer echinospermum, assembly GCA_002896215.2. Classification (NCBI taxonomy): domain Eukaryota; kingdom Viridiplantae; phylum Streptophyta; class Magnoliopsida; order Fabales; family Fabaceae; genus Cicer; species Cicer echinospermum. Next base: position 2,446 of record PGTU02004433.1, read on the forward strand.
GCTCACAAAAACTTCCTCTTGGAGGTCTCCATTGAGAAGGCACTCTTCACATCCATTTGATATTAGATTGAAGTCCATGATACATGCATAAGCCCAAAAAATTCTTATGGCTTCTAGTCTAGCTACTGGGGCATAGGTCTCATCAAAGTCTATTCCCTCCTCTTGACTATAACCCTTTGCAACTAATCTGGCTTTATTCCTAGTATCACACATTCTCATCTAACTTATTTCCGAAACCCACCTAGTTCCTATAACATGCTTACCCTCTGGCTTAGGTACCGAAACTCCACACCTTGTTTCTCTCAAACTGGTTTATCACTCCTCTGGCATAGCAAGTATCCACTCACTATCTAGCAGGGCTTCCTTAATGTTTTTAGGTTCAATCTGAGATACAAAGGCTGTAAAGTTACAAAAACGACTAAGGCTTCTCCTAGTTGCAACACCTTTAGAGATATCGCCTATAATGTTGTCTAAAGGGTGGTTCTGTTTGAACTTTCCATTCCTTAGGCAACTCACAGGTTTCTATAGGTTCTACAGGTCTGAACTAGTTGTGAGGGTCAGCTATAGGTTTTTCTAGTGGTTCAGATTCTACAACATCATCCAAAATGTCAATAACCTTAGAAGGAGTTTTGTTCAAGTTTCTGTAAAAGATTCATCAAACTTTACATGAACTGACTCTTCTATGGTTTTTGTTCTTTGTTGTAGATTGATAATAGGCCTTTATAGTGGGAATATCCTAAAAAGATACCTTCATCTGCCTTAGGGGTCAAACTTTCCTAGTGATTCTTGCCCATTGTTCAAAAACAAAGCACTTACAACCAAGATTCTAAAGTAGGACAGGTTTGGTTTCTACCTTGTAAAGCTCATAGGGTGTTTCCTAAGCAGGGGCCTAATGAGAACTCTATTTCACAACATGGGTGGCTGTACTAATTGCATCTGCCCAAAAGTACTTAGGTAGGTTGGAGTCCTTAAGCATGGTCCTAGCTAACTCTTTCTAGGGATCTATTTTCCTCTCCACTACCCATTCTGCTGTGGTGTCCTAGGGGCAGAATATATGTGGTTGATTCCATTTGATTCACAATAAATTTGAAAAAGATCATTTTTGGAATTCACCTCCATGATCACTTTTATTGAAACAATTTTCAGATCATTCTCATTTTGTACCAAAGCAGCAAAACTTTTTGAAAACAGAGAATGTATCACTTTTATGAGCTAAAAAGTAAGTCCATGTGAATCTAGAATAATCATCAGACCAGCACATATCCATACAGGTTCCACCTAAACTCTTAACTTGGGCAGGTCCAAAAAGGTCCATGTGAACTAGTTGTATAAACTCTATTTGTTCTAACCAAGTCTATAGAGGGAAATGGAGTCTTAACCAATTTACTTTTCTCACATGCATCACACAGTCTATCTTTAGAGAACTTCCTATTTGATAGACTTAAGACTAACTGTTTGCTGACAAGTTTATTCAAATGATTTATGTGTATGTGAGCAATTCTTTTATGCCAAAGCCATGTTTCATCTGAGTTGGATAACAAGCAGCATACTGCACTTGGTACAGAATTGAAATCCAACATGTAAATGTTGTTAATTTTGTCCCCAATCAGCTTTATGTGTTTGTCATCTTTGTGCTCAATAATGCAAGATTGTGATGAAAAACTTACTTGAAAACCTTTGTCACATAGCTGGCTTATACTCAGTAAGTTGTGCTTTAATCCTTCAACATATAACACATTTTTGATTACAGCAGTTGATTCATCGCCTACATCACCAATTCCAATGGTCTTTCCTCTGTTGTTATCACCATATTTGACAAAGCCTCCTTCCTTTAATGTCAAGTTCAGGAATTTGGATTTGTCACCAGTCATGTGCTTTGAGCATCCGCTATCTAGATACCATGAGTGTTTCGTGGCTGTCAAGCACACCTGCAATACAAAATCAGAATTTTGTTTTAGGTCCCCAATTTAAATTGGGTCCTGGTTGGTTAGTGTCAAACACAGATTTCTTTTCTATCCAAACTAGCTTCCATCCTTGATTGGCTAATTTTTAAAATTTGCAATTTGACACAAAATGTCCCTTTCTGCAACAGAAATGACATTGCCATTAAAGGATGAATGTTTATTTGGTTTAGTAAAGATGTCATACATACTCTTAGCAATAGCAGATTTTTTGACCATGTTTGACATTTCTGGTTTGCATATAACCAATACCAGATCTGTTTTTATTTCTTTTAACATGCATATTTGGTGTATATCCTAAACCAGATTTTTCATGACATGTCTTTGATTGCTAAGTATGACATTCAGCTTATCTTTACTATTAGCAAACTTTAATAAATCAGATTTTAATGATGCAACAGTATTTTCAAGTTCAATGCACTTTGCAGATTTTTCATGTGAATCCTTTTTCAGTTGTTCACATAAATTTCAATTTCTTTATGTTCAACATTCATTGGTTCAAGCATTTTTCTTTGTGCTTTAACAACTGTTTTATGGAATTCACATAATCATCATGCAGTTCATTGAAAGCTTCTTGTAGCTCATCATATGTTGGATTAGATTGTGAACTAACCTCATTTTCTGATTCTGAATCTGTATTTGCCATGAGACACAAATTGACTTCTTCTTCATCAGAAGAGGCAGAGGATTCATCATTATCATTCCATGCAATATAGCTTTTTCTGGTTTTGGTGACTGGTTCCTTGCCTTTTGATTTTGTAGCTCTATTCTTGTTTTGCAATTTGTAGCATTCTGACTTTATGTGACCAGTTTTACCACATTCATAGCATGTAATGGTCTTGTTGTCAGTAGTCTTGGAGCTAGATGGTTTTCTGAATTTGTTGTCTTTCTTCTTCATAAACTTCTTAAATTTCTTGACAAGCAACCCTATTTCCGGCACTTCAGATTCACTACTGGATTGATCTGAGCAGCTATCTGATTCAGTTTTCGATTGCTGGGCTTGAACCTTCAAGGATAGTCCTTTCTTTTTGCGGCTTTCCATTTCTGATCCGTCCAGTCGATGTAATTCAATTTCATGTTCCCTTAGTTTTCCAAACAAAGTTGCAGTCGTCATCTTCGCTAGATCTTTAGATTCTGCTATGGCTGTTATTTTTGGCTGCCACTCTCTGGTTAGACATCTCATAATTTTTCCAATCTGCTGTTCGTTGTCCACTTGCTTTCCCAATGCGTGAAGATTATTCACAATGTGTGTGAATCTGGTTTGCAGATCACTGATGGATTCATCCTTTTTCATGCTGAATAATTCATATTCGTGCATAAGTGTGTTTACGCGAGCTCTCTTCACATCTGTGGTTCCTTCATGTGTTTCTTGAAGAATGTCCCACATTTCTTTTGCTGACTTGCAGTTTGATACTCTAAAGAATTCTTCTGCACAAAGAGCAGATGTTATAATGTTCTTAGCCTTAGCATTATAACCTACCTTCTTCTTGTCGTCGTCTGACCAGTCAGCTCTAGGCTTGAGAATCATTGAGTCATTTGTTCCTGTAAGACCCATAATTTTAAAGTACCTTTTATGTATTTTTGGTATATTTTGGATTTTGGCTCGGAGGCTTTTATGCCAAAGTTAATAATATTTTGGAGTTTTATGATCAAAAAGGTGTTTCAATGCCAATTAGAATTTCTCGTCGATAAATAAATTGAATTTAACTGCGGTAAAATACTTTACGGTTAATTTAAGGCGTTTCGGGTGAAACGGTAATTAATAAATATCTAGATTTTGAGATATTTGTTAATTATATTTATTTTATATATATGTTTGCTTGGAGGGAAAAAGAAAGGAAAACTAGAAGGAAGGAAAAGGAAAAGAAAATAGTATATAAAGGAAGGAAGGAAAAAGGAAGAAAGGAAAAGCAAAGGAAAGAAATAGAAAGGAAGGAAAACCCAAATTTTCCATCTCCTTCCTCAGGTTCACGCGATCATAAACCAAAAATCCATCCTTTCTCCATTTTTCGTTTTCGTTGCTTCCTTTCCTTCAAGCTAGTGACCCAAGGTTGGGTGAGAGTTAGATCAAGGTTTTCGTAACTCCACTCTTCCTCTTTGATTCAAAAACGAAGAAAAACGGTTTTGAGATCCAAACACAAACCCCTCCGTTTCTCCTAGATCTGAACCTCATTTCTCGAAGAGACAGAAGGGAAAGTTGCTCACCACCACGCTACGGTGCTAGTGAACTAATTTGGAAGCAGTGTTGCGAGCGGAGATTTTACCGGAATTTCTCGCGGAACCGGAAACTCTCGATAAAGCTAACTTTGAGGTAAGGGCTCCTTCCAAACTTCTAGCTTGCATTAGGGACTTATCTGTAGTTGTGTGGGAAGGAATTTGTTAGGGATAAATGTATCGATTTGGGGAAAAAACCAAACTAGTGCGTTATGGGTAAAAACCTTAGAGTTAGTTTTGTTTATAGTGATGAATGTTCGTGGTAAATGAATTTGAATGTCATTGTGTATGATTATGGTAAATGAAACTTGATGTTTGTTAATTGGTGTGGTTGCTGTGAATTATGGTTTGAATGTGAAAGTATATTTGAATTTGTTTCTGTGGAATTTGAAAACCATTAGAGTTAAACGAGTATTAAAAATGGGGAATCTTTTAATACCTCGGTCTACTTAATGTGCATTTGAGGAAAAATGTTTAAGTTAACTGGGCGTTGAGAATGGGGAATCTCTTAAAGTCTCGGTTACTTAACTATCGTTTTTTGAAAATCGTTTCGGTAAATGAGTATTAAGAATGGGGAATCTCTTAATGACTCGTTTACTGAATGTTTTGCGAGAAAACCGTTTAAGTCAAAAGTATATTAAGAATGGGGAATCTCTTAATATGACTGTTTGCTTAACGTTTTGTTTTGAAATCATTAAGTTTAAATCGGTATTAAGAACGGGGAATCTCTTAATGACTTATTTAATTAATGTGTTTGAAAGTCGTTTAAGTTAAATGGGTATAAAAATGGGGAATCTTTTAATATCTGCATTTGCTTAACGATTGTTGTGAATGGAGTCTGTGTATGCTCATGCATTTCATTTGGTAAATTGTGTCGACCCGTGATAGGTGACACCTTGGTAAACTGTGGTACGACCCGTGATAGGTTGTACGTTGCGATTTACATTTTAGTAAATCGTGTTGACCCGTGATAGGTGACACCATGGTAACTGTACTGACCCGTGATAGGTGGTACATTTACGATTTACATTTTGGGAATTGTGCTGACCCGTGATAGGTGGCACCTTGGTAAACTGTACGGACCCGTGATAGGTTGTACGTTTGCGATTTACATTTTAGTAAATCGTGTTGACCCGTGATAGGTGACACCATGGTAACTGTACTGACCCCGTGATAGGTGGTACATTTACGATTCCCGCTTTTCTTTTAGTAATCGTGTTGACCCGTGATAGGTGACACCTCGGTAAACTGTACTGACCCGTGATAGGTGGTACGTTTATGATTTACGCATTTTAGTAAATCGTGCTGACCCGTGATAGGTGGCACCTCGTAATTGGTACTTTGGCCTGCGATAGGCGGTACAATTATGATTTACGGCCCTTCGAGGAGGGTTTTGGTTTGGAATTCCGAGTCCATGCATTTTGGCATATACGCATTGCATTAGGGTGCCTGGCACGCGAGTCATGTTTGATTTGAGTTTATGATTGAGTGATTCGAATTTTGATTTATCGTGATAACTGAGATGAAGGTGTTAAGTGTTATGTGTTGTTTATTGTGCGTAAGTATGATGGTTATCGAAACCTTTGTGCGTCGTAGTAATCGCGTAGGAATTGCTAAGTGTTAGGTTGTGGACTTGATTAGGAATGACTTAGGTTAATTCATGAATTTTTGGAAAACTGATCAGGAAAATCGATTTCCCAATCGATTGGATGGAAGACAGGGGCTTGGCCAAATGAACAAAATCGATTAGCCAATCGATTTTGTAAATCAGCCTTTTTTAAAATCCCTTTCGAAATCGATTGCCCAATCGATTAGGCCTTAAGGCAGGGGCTCAGGAACCAATCAATCGATTTACCAATCGATTGAATTCAGCCCAGGATCTGTTTCATTAAGAATCCCTCACCAAATCGATTAGGAAATCGATTGGCTCGAGACCAGGGGCTCAGGAACCAATCAATCGATTTACCAATCGATTGAATTCAGCCCAGGATTCTGTTCATTAAGAATCCCTCACCAAATCGATTAGGAAATCGATTGGCTCGAGACCAGGGGCTCAGGAACCAATCAATCGATTTACCAATCGATTGAATTCAGTCCAGGATTCTGTTTTCATTAAAAATCTTCACCCCAATCGATTGCCCAATCGATTGGCTCAGTGAAAATCCTCATTTTAGTTGTATGATTAATTGCTCATGAATCTATCCATGTCTTGTTTTATCATGTGTTAATTAGGAGATCGAGAACTGCATTTTACCTTCATTTCCATTGGCAATGTAATGTATGAACTTTTCGCACATTGAAAATCCTGTTAAGGTGCATGCTTAGTTAAAAAGTTGTTTTGAGCATTCAAAACTTAATTGCTATGTGTTATCTGTTATTTTCTGGTTGGTGACCCTTTACACTATTGTGGAAATCTGGGCTTTGCCCTCAGATGAGAGTCAGGACGGCCCTACTGGTTCGTACCCTACGGACAGGGATGGAGATGGGAATGCTTGACTGCGGTTGTGTTAGGAGGATCTCACGGGGCGCATGGAGATTACTCAGGGTGTATAGTTTTTGGTAGGATGATCAGATTAGGATGATGTATAGGGACTAGGGGTCCTCCTTTTTGGTTTGGAGTATTTTAGTTTTGGAAAACTGTACTTATACGAATATTATCAGTTTGATATCATCTTTGAATGGGTTCCATGTACCATTTGATGTTTATGTAGAAATGTTTTGGATTTGTAATTGGAGAAACTTTTCCGCTGCGTAAATTATAATGACTCGATTATTTATCCAACAGCATTTCCTGATTTATTTCTTTGTTCGTTTTTAATTACCTTTAAAAAAAAAATATACCCTCGCTTTGAAAAACGGGGTGTTACAGTTCCTGCAATCTTGGGAATATATGGACCATTTTCAACAGTGTCAAGGATGTCTATGCCACTGGCTTCCAGGAAGATCAGCATCCTGTGCTTCCAGTACATATAAGCTGTTCCGTTGAAAGCTGGAGGTCTTGCTAACGATGCGCCTTCTCCCAGAAAATCGTTTGAGGCCATAGTGCTTTTATGAGTGTTACCTCTCAAAAAGTTAGGCTCTGAGGCCAATTGTTGGTTGGTACGACCTCGTAATAATCGGAATATATCAGAATGTATCAGTTCTTTAAGAAATTAAATCAATTTCATACACACAGCGGAATTTAAATTGTGGCATACAAGATTAGCAAGTTCTGTTAGATTGATATGAGATTAACCAAGATGCATACAAGTCAAATTATCAGATTAAACAATATTACTTATCACAAAATATGTTTAACATGCATCTAATATTAATCACATATACAGATATATCAAGATAGAAAATTAATCACATATACAGATATATCAAGATAGAAAATTAAAGGAGTTAAGGGTTAGAAAAGATTGCACCAAGAATTTTTACTGGTTCAGTTGTCAACTTGACAACCTACATCCAGTCCAAAAAATCCAAACGGATTTCAGATTTTCTTCTCCAATAGAAAGAATCAATTACAGATTGTCCAGTTTCCTCCCCGAAACCTATCTATCTTAATGATCTCTTTCCTATTGATCACCCTCTGATCCTTGTAGATACTCAGCAATCTAACACAGAATCAAAGTACGACTCTTTCTAGCTGGCTTTTCTCGCTTTCGTTTTTGTTTCAAAGAATTATTACAAATAGAATTAAGGAAGAACAGAAAGTAGTCTTCAATCTTGGTCAGTGTGGCTTCTCACAATTCTGGATATTCAAAGATTGTTTATGAGAACCCTTGTCTTTCAAGATCACTTTTCCAGCTCTCTTATTGATTGTTGACAATCTCTTTTGTTATGATCTGAAAAAGCAATCTCAGGATATTAACCACGTGTTATTGAGAGTTCTTTTATATATCAAGAATATTCAAAGTGTTTTTCTGATTTTTATTGAAAGAATGATTGAAGACAGTTTATATAGTTTCTGAAAAACATATTAATCAATCGATTTACCAATCGATTTCGTAAAGTGATAAAACCAGTCTAATCGATTTGCCAATCGATTATCGTGTGTCTTATTTTTCTTGAATCTTGAAACTATATAAGCCAATCGATTTACCAATCGATTCTTTAAACAACATTTTTTAGTGATTATGCTAAGACTGATATGCGTCGATTTCGTAATCGATTGCAGATGTTTGGTTCAAACTGAAACACATATCAATCGATTTCGTAATCGATTTATTAAGTCTTCATAATCGATTAACAAATACTCAGAATCGATTTGGTCACTAGCTCAGAGTTCACTGGGTTTTCAAAAGGTCTGTCAATCGATTTGCCAATCGATTGTGTTTAAGTCAGTGACTCAGCTATTTTGAAGTTAATCGACGTGCCAATCGATTTGTATGTATTTGTCTGAAAACGTTCTTACCTGGGGTTTAGTTCAATCGATTTCCCAATCGATTGCAACCAAACTTAACTTGATTGAAATTTTACACAATAGATTGTCCAATCGATTGTGTTTGTCACAGGGAAAGTTATTTTTCAAAGATATTTAAGCAATCGATTTGCCAATCGATTACCCTTAAAACTGGGGTGCCACTGTGACTTGTCCAATCGATTTCCCAATCGATTTATTTCAATCAGGTTTACTTTGTGAAATGTATAATCGATTTGTCAATCGATTACCCTCAAAACTAGGGTGCTACTGACTTGTGCAATTTTCATTTCTAATTTAGTCAGTCGATTGCCCAATCGATTATACCAACACAAACAGTTGTGTTTCCTTACACCCTTGTTATGAAATCGATTTCCCAATCGATTTGCTTCAGTCAAAAATCAACTTTTGTTGATTTCTTGTGTTCCAAGCAATATATTCCATGTGTGTAGGATTTGATTGTTGTTCCTGAAATCTTGCTCAATTCAAATATTAGATTTATCATGTAGTGTATGAATATTGTTGATTTGTTAATTATGTCAAAATTAGGAATCAAAGGATTAAAATCCAACATGATACACCCATGAGTCAAGGAAATTTCTTAGACCGAGATGAGAAAGGTAAACCTGTAGATGTTACTAGATTTCGTGGTATGATTGGATCTCTGTTCTACCTTACAGCAAGCCGACCAGACATCATGTTCAGTGTTTGTATGTGTGCAAGGTATCAATCAAATCCAAAGGAATCTCACTTCAGTGCAGTTAAGAGAATTTTCAGATACTTGGTAGGAACTAAAAGTCTTGGATTGTGGTATCCAAAAGGATCAACACGTACATTGATTGGTTACTCAGATTCAGACTTTGCCGGTTGTAAACTCGACAGGAAAAGTACCTCAGGAACTTGTCATCTGCTTGGAAATTCTCTAGTGTCTTGGTTCAGTAAGAAGCAAACAAGCATTGCGTTATCTACTGCTGACGCTGAATATATTGCAGCTGGGAGCTGTTGTGCTCAGATTTTGTGGATGAAACAGCATTTATTGGACTTTGGTGTTGATTTGGGAACAGTACCTATCATGTGTGATAACACAAGTGCAATAAGTATAACCAAGAATCCAGTAATGCACTCCAGGACCAAACACATTGAAGTAAGACATCACTTTATAAGGGATCACTTTCAAAATGGAATTATTAAGCTTGAGTATGTTAACACTGCGGAACAGTTAGCTGACATCTTCACAAAAGCTTTGCCAAGAGAAAGTTTTTTGCATATAAGGATGAAACTAGGGATCATTGATCCTAGTGAAGTATGATCTTTTTTGATTCTAGTATTTTCAGTAATGTTTTCCAGTTAAATCGATTTGGAAATCGATTACCAGCATGGTAAATGGTTTATAAAATCGATTTGGGAATCGATTACTTTGGCCCAGACTTCAAAGTTCAGAATTTTTTTTTAAAACTTTCCCGAGCGTCGATTTGGAAATCGACTAGTTCAGTATTCAGCATTAAGACAATCGATTTGTACATCGATTAAGTAAAACTGGAACTCGATTTGAACATCGATTTGAAATATGACCGTTATGATTTTTTTTCTAGCCGTTGAAAACAATCATTACTGAATCGATTGAGGATTCCCAGCAACGGTAACCTAATCGATTTGGAAATCGATTTACATGGTTAAGAGTATAAGTAGGAACAGTTCTAAATCGATTTCTGCATTGCATTTTCCAGATCTTCACTGATTTTTTTTTGTCTGCTTCATTCTTCTGTCTCTGCATCTGTTAGTACATTCAATCTACTTTCTACCTACATTGAATCTACATCAAGCTACGAGTATGGCACGCGTGAAACAAACCCAGGCTCGTACTCCTTCACCTTCATCTTCTTCTACAAGTGAAACACCTTCACCCCCACCCACTCTAACAAAGAGAGTACCAATACCCACTCATAAAATTCTTGCCAAAGACAAGGGCAAGGCTCCTGCACCCATCCAAGAGAAGACTAAGAAACGTAAGGAACCCCCAACAGAAAAACTCATGGCTGATGCCATGAAAGTAATCTCTCAAAAGAGGAAGAAGAAACCTATATCTTCACCCCCTCCCAAGAAAGTCCTTGCAACAAAGGAAAATGAGGCACAACCCTCTATACCAACAGACTTTGTAAAGAGAAAAATCCATGAGGCGAGAACTATGGATTTTGCATACTTTGATAATGTTGATTTCACGTTTCAGAATCATCTCAGATTTCATGGACTTGAGAGCTTTCTTTCATCTACACTTGATAGTTACCCAAGGCTGATAAGAGAATTTTACTCTACTTTCAAGTTGACTGAAGAAGGGTTTACTGCTCAAGTTAAAGGAAAAAGGATTGCTATGTCCTTTGATGATTTCTCTACCTTGTAAGGATTGCCATTTTACGGCAAGTCTATCGATGGCAGCTCGGAAGCTGATACGGCTGACGAAGGTTGGGAAGAGTCTATTGACAGGCATACAGCAGTAAAGGACCTGATGATCGATGGGTTCGTTGAATCTATGTCATTGCCCATTGGTCAAATGAAGGTACAACATAGGATGTTGATGTACACACTTACTCGTATGCTTGTACCAAGATCAGGAAACCATGCAGTAGTCCAGAAGTTGGACATACTACTGTTATGGGGCTTATCTAAAGAGCTAAGGATGAGTTGGACTTGGATTGTGCTAAGGCACATGCTGGAAGCTTCTCAGAGCAAGCTTATGTTACCTTATCCACAGCTGATCACTAAGATTCTTAAACATTTCAAGGTTTCATTTGGTAATGAAGAATCTGCAAAAACCACTCTAGTTTTTGGAGAATCAATTGTAAATCAAATGCAATTGAAAAGGTTACACGGAATTTGGATAAGACCTCAGCCTGCTGTTGAACCAGCACAACCTCAGCCACAACCTCAGCCTCAACCTGCAACTGCACCAGCCACTCCTGATTTTGTTGCCAAAATAATGGAATTCATTGAAGCTCAAATGGCACACAATGCCAAGATGCTAGAATCACAATCCAGATTGGAAGAAAGTTTAAGGACTCTGCAGGCATCCTTGAATTCGGTTGTTCAGGATGTGGATGCGATTCAAGCACACTTAGGCATCAAGCTGTCGTTTGAAGACATCGCAGACATCGGTCGTCAAGCAGCAGAAGAACCTAACCCGGATCCCCTAGATCACCCTGAGACTCACGTTGAGGAGACACCTGCTGAGGGTAATACAGCGGTCTCAACCTCTCCCGTAGATAATAGTGAGGACCAGCCTAGACTAGGAGATTAGGAGTTTTAGGATCTGTGCTGTTTTGCTATGACTTGTTGTACTCATTTGATCTATACTGAATTTAAAACTTTTATTTCATTTCTCTCTGAATTCATTTATCTTAATCATTTGATATGCTCATTAACTGCTAGGATTGTCTTTGATCTGATACACATGAATTTCATTGCTCTGATATACAATGTTATACGATTTCAACCCCAATGCTTATGTTCTTTAACATAGGGGGAGGAATTGTTTTCTGCCTTTTTTCCTTAACTGACAAAGGGGGAGAAAAATTATAACTTGATAATGCTTGTTGTTGCATTGTTTTTATACACTGATGATTTTGATCTGATACCTAATAATGTAATAATACTCTGATTTTGATAAATAGCACTTGTACTGTTATGCTCTGATCTGATACACTGTTTTTATGATCCAATAATGGTACATATATGATGCTATGAAATGTTGTTAATGTTATGTCTTGAAATGCTCAAGTTAAAATTGTATGATTGTCACTTATGCAAAAAGGGGGAGATTGTTGGACTTTAGTCCTCTTAATCCTAGTTTTGACATAATTAACAAACATACAATGTTCATACATCATATGATAAATCTAACATTTTAATTGAGCAAGATTTCAGGAACAACAATCCAATCCTACACACTTGAAACAAATTGCTTGGAACACAAGAAATCAACAAAAGTTGAATTTTGACTGAGTAAATCGATTGGGAAATCGATTTCATAACAAGGGTGTAAGGAAACATAATTGTTTGTGATTGTATAATCGATTGGGCAATCGACTGACACAATTAGAAATGAAAACTGCACAAGTCAGTGGCACCCTGTTTTACAGGCTAATCGATTGACAAATCGATTGTACACTTCACAAAGTAAACCTGATTGAAACAAATCGATTGGGAAATCGATTGTACAAGTCACAGTGACACTCCAGTTTTGAGGGTAATCGATTGGCAAATCGATTGCTTAAGTACTATTTGCAAAATAACTTCACCTGTGACAAACACAATCGATTGGACAATCTATTGTGAAAATTTCAATCATATTAAAGTTTGGTTGCAATCGATTGGGAAATCGATTGAACTAAACATCTGGTAAGAACTTTTCAGACAAATACACACAAATCGATTGGCACGTCGATTAACATCAAAATAGCTGAGTCACTGTCTTGAACACAATCTATTGGCAAATCGATTGAAAGAACTTTTTGAAATCACAGTGAACTTTGAGCTTGTCACCAAATCGATTCTGAGTATTTGGAAATCGATTATGTGACTTAGTAATCGATTAGGTAATCGATTGATGTGACTTTATCATTGGAACAAAACATCTAACATCGATTACACAATCGATTCGTATAAGTCTGCACATAATTTACTGAAAAGTGTTTTTAAAAGAATCGATTGATAAATCGATTAGTTTATGTAGTTTCAAGATTAAAGAAAAACAAGACTCGCGATAATCGATTGGCAAATCGATTAGGCATGTTTTATAACTTTAATAAATCGATTGGTAAATCGATTTAGTAGTTGTAAATCGATTGGTAAATCGATTTTATAATAAACTATTTTATTAATTAAATAGGAATTTAGATAATTAATTTGGTGTTAAAATTATTTTATAATATATGTTGATTAGTTTTATGATTAATTTTCCTTATAGGCATGATTTTTGTGATGTGCTAGTTTTATAAATACTAGATTACATGAGCGATATAAATAATAAATATTATATTTTACTCTTTGATCTATTTTTTTTGAAAAAATTATAGTATTTTAGTGTAATATATAGTTTAAAGAAAAAGATTTTATGCGATTTTATGTGTATATACGTGTACCCAATTAATGTAATATTTTTGTGTGCGTTTGACTGATATTAAGTATGCACGTAGTTATGTTTCCATTATTTATAACTACTTTCTATTTTTAGTTATTTTTTTATAAATAAAATCTTGAGATAAAATTGATATTGTGTTTGATTTCTTTTATTTTTATATACTTTTTATGACATTGTGATTATATATATATTTATTATGATTTAGTAATTAATATAAAGTGTTGGTGTAATATTTATTTATTTTATAATTTTGACTACTATCTAATATGATGGTATTATTATAATGTGAGTATTTTGAGAAATAAGTATAATTGTAGATATTATTTTGAATGTGAGAGTTTTGATTATTAGTATATATATTTTTTTATTGATTATTTTAATTACTCTAATTTATAAAATATTAGTAATGTTTGGAAAACTAAATGGTGTTTGGAGGAATATTAAAAAGGAGATTAAATAATTATTAGTTTTATTTTAACAAAATAAAAATAATAATAGTAAAATATAAATAAAGAGACCAATGGGTTTGACTCTATAAACCCTAATTCTTAATAAAATAAAACAAACAAAAGAAGGGAAGGGAGTTGGAAGGGCAGCCGTAAAGCCAAAGAGGAAACACAACAATAACCCTATCGTTTGACACTGGTGATATTCCAGAAAACTTTCTCCATTTTCGCCCAAATTTGAATATGTTATTTCATTCATTTAACTCATCAATTAAATATAATTTTTCAGATTTTTAACAACCCCAATTTCTCTCTAAAATACTCGACTTCAACGTTTGTAGAATTCGTTATTTTGCATCGTTCTCCTTCACCGTAAGTCCGATTTGAGTGAAACCAACACCAAAACGTCCGTGTGAAAAGTGGCTATATTATCCACTGATTGGTTTTCTGATTTATGGTAATTTTCTTTGACCGATTTTCGAATTTAGGTTTTTAGAATATCTCCTCATAATTTATTTTTGACGTTTACCCATAAATTGTCGAGTTAGATCGATTGAAGGACAAAGAGTCAAAGAACAAAGACTGTTTGGGCGTCGAATCATATTCATAGGTGAAAGCGTCGAAATAAGGTAAGGGGTGAGAGAGCGTTTGAATTCATGAGTGTAATATATTGTGAGATGAATGGGAAAAACCGTATTTCCCAACGATTCATCCGGGGCTCGCTACGTATGGTAGTAGCCCTTTGAGGGATAAATTAATTAATGTGGAAATATGGAAATTGTGAGATTAAAATATAGAATAGAAATATTTGTAGGGTGTTGATTGATTTAATTTGTTTGAATGTGTGGCATTTGATATTATTGTGATATTTGATTTAATTTCTTTAAATGTGTGGTGTGTGATATTATTGTGATATTGGTTGTTGAATTAATTTTATGCATATGTTTGATTAGATGAGTTTAAATGATGTTATAATAAAAATAGATGTGTTGTGATAATTATATGTAATGATGATAATGTATGATTAATAATGGTGATGTGATAAATTTGTGATGAATATATGTGTCGCTGTATGATTGATGATAGTGATTCTATAAATTGTGATGAGTTTATGTGATGATGATGATGATGATGATGTGTGATTAATTATAGTGATGTTATAAATTGTGATGAGAATATTGTGATTTCAATTTGTGTTTGAGATGACGGTATTAATGGAGTATCATATACCAACGAGGGGAGAAAAAAAATATTGTGAATTTGTGAAGTGGAGATTATTTTGTCATCATATAGGTAGGGCCTGACAAGCCTAGTGATTCCGGGGAAGTACAACTGAATGAGCCTGATCGTGGCGGTCTGCTGTCGAGCCTTAAGGCAAGATTGTTAGACCTTGGAGGTATTCGGGTGGGGAACTCCTAGGTGACTTGGAGGTAGCACTCCAAATGTCGGGAGCTACCACGCAACACACGTTTACCTCGACTGTCACGTATATGTGTCTCGGGTTGAGTTGAGGGGATCTATGAGGACAGGGCCAATTTGAATTGTCCGTCCACCAGGATGGTGGCATAGTATCAAGCCTCCTAACCAAGTACTTCAGAGTTAGAATGGTACCACATTGTGAAGTAGAGTCTAAGTTCATGCATAACATTGCATTTTATTGTGATTGTGTTTGTTGTGATTAATATGTATCGTGTGTGGTGATAATTTCTTTTAGATGATTTGATGTTATAGTGAGATTTATTGATTTCCCTTGAGTGATCTTGATTTTTTAATGTGATATTTTCTTGATGGAATGTTTGTGCAATGATACGGTTCTATTATGATTGTTTGCGTGTTCTTCTTACTTGTATTATACTGCCATCATGTTTTCAAAACTCACCTCCTTCGTTGTTTGTGTTTGACTGGCTTGGCCCTGCGTTTGTGAAATCGCAGTTATTACAGGTTAATGAATCTTGAAGTTCAAGTTTGGGAGGAACCACGCTCTGATAGGTGATACCGGGAATAAGGGATTAAGTTGTATTTTACTTTTTTAATTTGAAATGAATTTTTGTATGAATATCTGAGAAGTACTAGTAATTTTTTAAATTAAATCAAGTAATAATACTTAAATAAAGCTTATTGAGATTACACTATTTTAACGGAGAAAATAAGTTTTAAAGTGTTCTTTTTGATTTTTGAGAAACATGATATCCTAAATTAAAGATTAAAGTTTTTATTTCTTGGATTAATATTTTTATTTATCCGCTGCAAATTTTATAGAAATATGATATAAATTATTATATATTATTTTGGGGTTTAGGGTGTCACATTAGTGGTATCAGATGATTGACCAACTGTATGTTTCAAGTTATTAATCTCATTCACGTAATCTTAGTTATCAAATGTCATACCTTACTAGTTAGTTGTTTTAAAAGTTTGACTTTCACCCTTAATCAAGTAAAAATATTTAGTTTTGATATCTATTTGTTTAAAGCGTTTGATATAATAACTAATTGATTGAAACATTGGTTTCCGTATGAATTATATGTTTAAAACTTCAAGTATTGACTTTTACTAGGTACAAATTATTATTATTCTGTTGAAACTCAATTTAGAGAAAAAATGATGTTTCGTTCTAAACTTTGAGTTAGATAGGGAATATATCTCTTACCTTTAAAATTTTAATTTTGACTAAAAATTTATTATTTTTATTTTATGTTGGCTTGTGTTAAAAAAAAAATCAATTTTAAACCGTGAATGTTAACTTTAAATCACTTGAAAGTGTTGATGGTTGTATCTAGATGAGTAGAGTTTTGATATTGGTTTTGAAAACAATTTAGAATGTTCGTCATGATTTAGATAGTATGAAATTCATATTATTAGCAATAGTAATTCTTGAATATTAGAGGTTGGTAGAACTTAGAATTTTAAAAAAATGACATTTTGAAGGAGTTAAAGTTTACTTATTTTGTATGATGAAAATAACTTTTGTTTGAATTACTCTTGATTATTTTAAAGAAAATAAATCGAGTTGAATTTTTGTTGATTTATAAAATAACAATAATTATATGCTATTGATTTTATTTAATGTTTAAAACAGCTTAAAGTTTACAGAATGTTTTACTAGGTCTTGTTTTTAAGAAAATTGAAAATAGTTGTTATTATCTTGGTTTAGGGGCTGGTGTGAATATTGAACTCTAAGGGTGTTGGGATATTTATTTAAAATGATTGATTTTCTGATTATGATATTATGAACTCATTAGAGTTTGACTCGATGTTAGAGTTTAAGAACTTTCCAGTGATTTACAATAGTACTAACGATAAAATGTATATTAATTAAGAAAGAGAAGTAAAAAGAAGAGAGAAAAAAAAATTTCCAAACAGTGAAATTATTTTTGAAAAGTTATCTAAATTTTGGATTTTATAATTGACTTATTTTACAGGTAGATTTTATTTATTTATTATGAATTAACCTAACAAAATGGTATGCATTAAATTGGTATTTGTAGAGTGCATCATGTAGATTGATATGTGTAGAGTGACTCATGTAGATTGGTATGCGTATAGAAACTAAAATTTATTTTATCAATTTTTTTTTATTAACTATAAAATTACAATTTTTATTTGAGACTCAATTTTTAAGATTAGAACAGAACTCCAAAATCTTTAAAATTTATGGTGTGTTATGTTTTGGACCAATTTTGTGGCTTGATAAAAACTGAAGAGTGTATCTATAGCAGCAGGTTAAGTAGTTAGTGTGAGAGGAGGCTACTATTTTGTAGATTTATGAATTAGTGTAATTCATTATCATTATCATATGTCTTATGTTTTGTGTCATGTGCACTACTTAATGTATATAGATATACAATTTTTTTTTTGTAAGTTTGATAAAATAAGAAAATAAATTGGAACTATTTTGGAAGTGTTAATTAATTGTAAAATTTCCTATCTATCTATATATAGTTTAAATTTTTATTTCAAAATATAAGTTGAAAATAATAATTTTTACAGTGATGAACTATTTAAAAATGTGTTTTTGATTATTAAATTAATATGAATAAATTTTTAGAAATCTTATAGATTTTAAAAATATTCGTGATTTATTTTATTTGTATTGTATTTAGAATTGTGATTTATCTTAGTTGTTTTTATTTAGACTTGAATTATTGAAAAATAATTTAAAGAAAAATTTGGGATTCTCAATTAATTATTTTTGGGTGCTAAATGGTTAGTAATATTCTTTAATAATAATTTAAGTCTAGAAATTAATTTTTAGGATGAAGTGTAACTTTGAAAGTGGTTTTTGCACTAGCTGATTCAATTTGGTTTGGTAATGTACTATATCTTCTAGTAAATAATTATTTATCTTATCTTCTACTTGGAAAATTATATATATGCTTCCATTTGTTGTAACTTTTAAGTGATGGTTAACTCAAAAGAAAATTTTAATCGTGATCAATTTGGAGCAATTAGACCTCTATGAGAATATATTTCATTTTTTTGAATCATCGTTTGAGTTATGAGATGAACGTAAAATCTTGGTGCTAATTTTTGGATTAGTTATTTGAATGTGTATATGATTATGTAAATATTAAATTGTTTGTGTTTCAAGTGTTCTAATTGTTGAGTATTGGTGTATAGAGTTAGAGTAGTCAAGAGCATCTAAAAGTGAAATAGTTCTATATTTCTTCAATCGGATTATTGATTATATATTGATACTAATGTCATTTCCTTGTTGTTGTAACTAGTTGTAAATTACCAATAAATTATTGTCAATGTGTAATTAAGTGAATTTTTAACTTGAAGTAAGGAGTAGGAGTTGTGGCGCCGCCTTCGCACTCCTGAACCACGTTAAAGATACTTTTAATTATCCATATTTGAATTTGAATGATTGCAGTTATAGTTCCTTAAGTAGTTGACTAAATGAGTAGAATGGACTAGCTACCCCGATGACTCATCGTCAATAAAAGAGACAACGATAACTCATTATTTTTTTAGAAGTACCTTTTAATTTTATTTTTAAATAGTTAAAAACAAAACATGTCATTGCTTATATCAATTGAATGAATTTAATTATTAAATATATGTTATTGGGAAACAGTATCTCTATATTAGTTTTTTTTGCTTTCTCCTTGATTATATACAAATTATGTTTTTATAGGGTAATTGATTGTAAATCTATTATAATATTATTAAGTTGTTAGATGTTTTTAATATTTTTAAAAAATTTGCTCTCTTTGTCAGATCTAAGTTAAATTTGTTGAATGTTTGATGATTGGATTAGACTCTATTTTAAGGAGTAAAACTAGTAATATTTGGTTTGTAGTTGAAATTGACAATGTACGTGGAATGTGTTTCATTTAACCAAACTAAATGAACTATATTATTATTGACAAAGTCTATATGTTATGTTTTATATGTAAATTGCAGTGAGTAACTCTATCGTATTATATTTCATATTTGAATGATAAATGTGATAGACATTTTATTTGATAATTGAATGATAAATGTTATGTGTTTAATTGATTTATTTTGTCATGTTAGTCTATCATGCAATGTTAGTTGATTTTTTTTACATGTTGTGCTTAATTGGAGATTGAATGTCTTAAATATAGTTATAGACTAAGTTTAAATCTTGAGGGCGGTAAGTTGATTTTTTTTACATGTTGTATTTTACTTTTTTAATTTGAAATGAATTTTTGTATGAATATCTGAGAAGTACTAGTAATTTTTTAAATTAAATCAAGTAATAATACTTAAATAAAGCTTATTGAGATTACATTATTTTAACGGAGAAAATAAGTTTAAAGTGTTCTTTTTGATTTTTGAGAAACATGATATCCTAAATTAAAGATTAAAGTTTTTATTTCTTGGATTAATATTTTTATTTATCCGCTGCAAATTTTATAGAAATATGATATAAATTATTATATATTATTTTGGGGTTTAGGGTGTCACAGAGAGAAAAGACAATGTTCTCATAAACAATCCTTGAATATCCAGATTCGTGAGAAGTCACATTGATCAAGATTGAAGACTTCTTTTGTTCTTCTTTTATTCAGTTTGTAATAATACTTTGAAAAGAAACGAAAGCGAGAAAGCCAGCTTGAAACTGGTGGCTACCTTCTTGGGTGAGAGAGCTCAACAAGAAGGAGTCGTACTTTGATTCTGTGTTAGACTGCTGAGTGTCTACAAGGATCAAAGGGTGATCAATAGGAAAGAGATCATTAGAGATAGATAGATTTTGGGGATGAAACTGGACAATCTGTAATCGATTCTTTCTATTGGAGAAGAAAATCTGAAATCCGATTGGATTGTCAGGACTGGATGTAGGTTGTCTCGTTGACAACTGAACCATGATAAATTCTTGGTGCAATCTTCTCTAACCCTTAACTCCTTTAATTTCTATCTTGCAATATTTGTATGTGTGATTAATATTAGATGCATGTTAAACATATTCTGTGTTAGGTAATATTGTTTAAATTGGAAATTTGACTCGCATGCATCTTGGTTAATCTCTTATCAATCTACTTGTAATTGCTAATCTTGTATGCCGCAATTTAATTCCGCTGTGTGTATGAAGTTGATTTAATTTCTTAAAGAACTGATACATTCCGATTATTTCGAGGTCATAATAATCAACAATTTATTTTTTTAGCGTTGTTAATTGTATCATTTATGCATTCAAAATAAAAAATATGATGTTTAATATTTACTACAAAACAATACAAAATTCAAAAGTTGGTTTTATTTAATGAATACAAAAGTTCATCATTTCAGCCTATAAATTTGAGCCTATAAAGTAAGGGCAAAAAATAAAAAAAGCGGAGAGATTTTGGGGCAGTTTGAGTATCGAAAAAAAAAAAAAGAGAGAAACGGAGGTATCACCATTATTCCAACTTCCACAGCACACTGCTGCACCCACCGTCTCTGCCTTCACCGATATTTGAATAGACATTTATTTTCTCATTCTCTTCGGGTTTGATATGCTTTTTTGAACTTTATATTATTAGATTGGAAACTAAAATTTGAAACTAAGTTGATTTATTTGAAAGATGAAATTTTGTTTGTCCATCTATATGGAAGGTGTTTTGGTTGAGATCATATGTACTGTGTTGCAAAGCTTAAAATTTGTTTTGTTTCTACCATATTTGATTTAAACGTTTTACTTTGTGCCATGCTCTGCTTTTTACCATCTGTTTCTTTGAAAGATTGTTTGCTTGTGCCAGCCAACTTGTTTGGACGTTGCTTCTGCAGCGCTATTGGATGTGTTGGCTTGTGTCAGGTTGTTTATATGTGATGTGGGTTTGCTATGTTAACTAGTAATTATGTCATATTAATAACTATAATTCCATTTAGTATAAATAATGATGGATATAATTAAATAGCAATAAACATCATTTATTTTATTTATGAATGATATTAATCGATTTTTGTATATCTTTGGGTGGTACTATTTAATATTAAAATGAGTTTTGTTTTCCATCACTTGTTCAATTAAAAAGTGTTTTTGAAAGAGCTCACATTTGTATATAGTATTTTATTCCAATAATTAAAATGTGTGTTTTATTTATTTAATAGATCACAGTACAAGTCCATATATTTTTTTTTACCATTTATTTATTTTATTTTTGTGTGTGTATTACTGATCTTATTTCGTAGAATTATTTAAATTTATTAATATTTAACATCAATTTTTATTTTTTTTTAAAAAAAAGCAAAGATAAAATTATAATCCAATATTGAAGGGTTAATTAGATGTGATATATTTTAAATCTTTTAGAACGCAAGTTTTGATAATTTGATAGTTCTAACACTCGTTTTTAAATTAACCCAAAATAAACATTAAAACTTGATTAATTTAGATGTGACATCTGTTTAATCTTTAATTTCTGACACACAAGTTGTACAACTTGATAGTCTTGAAACTCGTTCTTTAAAATAATTAATTAAATCAAATAGACTCTTTTTTTGTTTGTCAAAATAACTTTTTATCAATAACAAAACACACTATCCTTAAAAAACAATCAACACATCCGCATTTTCTACCAAAGAACTACGTAACTTTGATTTCTCCATCGCACCGGGAGATATAGGAGCAAGATCACACTTTTGTCAAACACATTAATAAAAATATTTCTTTTAAGTATACTTTTACTTCAAAATCACATTCAAAAACAAACAATTGATATTCATATTTAACAACAAGTAAAAGTAAATATATTTAAATTCATATTAATTTTGCACAAATTAATTATAGGTAACTGTATTTTTAGCCGATATCGTAGGGTGCTAATATCTTCCCTACGCAAAATCGACTCCCAAACTCAAAATTTGGGTTTAAAGACCAATTTTTTTTCTTTCTATTTTAAGGGGTTTCTCAATATTTTCCGTATTTTAAAATAAATTTTGGTGCAACTCCATTGAGTTCGAGAAACACTCAAAAATTTTAGGCCGCGACAATATTGCTTCAATAAAAGATTTCTCATCTCATATAGAATTCTCATGATAGAACAAATTCATTGCACTCATAAATATTCCCATCAGTTCAAAATGACAAGAATCAACTTTGAAGAAGAAATCATTTCAAGATTGAGTCATTTATTAAGTCATTTGTTAAAAGAATGATGGAAGAACATTCGTCCAAATGTTTTGGTTGTTCTATTAAAGAACAATTGACAAAAATCATCTTTTTGAAATGACAACATGCAATAAATACGTTGACATTTCACAAATGGACTTTCCAACATTCAATGAGCAATAAAAAGTCAATATTTGATGGACCACTTGCAAAAACAAACATTAAGAATGATCTCTAGATTGATGAATTGTTAACAAATGACAAAAGTACATTGTACTAGCATTGTTACTGCATAATGCTATGCATGCTTCTGACCAAACACAGTGCCAACTAACATTTAACATTTCATTCTCACATTTGTTCACATTTTCCTTCATATTCAAAAGCAAGGATGTTCTGGGTTTGGACAAGAACGTTTTGGACAACAATATAAACATGTATTTAATATGTTTAAATCATATCTCACACTTGGGTAATGTGTCTAATAGTTATATTTAACTTTATTTGAGTTTTTCAAGCTTCTTTTCATCTATTAAAGGAAGATAAATCAGATAATAAACACAAGAGTTTGACATACAATCAATATTCACTAGCTTAAGTCAAACACTCTTCAAGCAAACTCTATCTCTCATTACTATATCTTTAGATCATCTTTATTGGATTTTTCTTTTAATTAATCTGAAACAAAGAGTTGAGAACTATTAAATCCTAAAAATTGAATTATGATTGGATGGTAAGCATGATACATATAACTTTATTAAACATTGAAATATTGGATACAAATTGTTTTTTGTTTGTTTGTTACTGTCTTCCTTATTTTCACTTGAACAATGTGTGATTTAGAAAATAAAACATGGTTATTTTTTAAATTAAAAAATAATAGGTCCACAACTAAAGACTAATACATTTTATTTAATTATGCATAAAATTTCATTCTACATTATATAAGAACTCCAACATAAAGCTCTAAATTCTCTCAATATTTGGAATGCAAATATAGTAATGGTTTGATTGGATATAGTTAGAGTTATTGAGTATAGTAATGGATTGATTGCAATATAGTTAGAATAATACCTTACTCTATTTTGATGTTTTTACCCCTCTTTCGCCATTAAAAGAGTAGGAGAAAAAAAAAAATGACTCATAGAAACACCATTCTATCCTTAGAAATTATAAACAATTTTGCTTCCCACATCCCCTCAAATTACTTTCCACACCCCTCAAATTTTTTTTAAAATCCAAAATACCCAAATTGCCCTTCCCTCTTTATTCAATTAAACAACATTTCTAAATTCATCTCCTTCATCTCCTTCAACCTTACACATTCATGTCCTTCAAACCTTACACCTTCATCTTCTTCATCTTCAATCATTTACATTCTTCAATCTTTTCATTCATTTATAAACCCAATTTAAAATTCAATCAAGTAAGCAATCATCTTGAACACCATCTTCAACACCATCTTGAATCACTTGAAGCATCTTCAATCAATCAAGTAAGCCATTGTTGTTTTTTCGTTTTGGGTTAATTGTATGCATTTTGGAATTTTGGATTTAACTCTCTGCAATTTATTCTGAATGGGGCTGTTGAATGAAGAAGTTTTCTGGGTTTAGGGTGTTTTAAGGTTTTCTGGGATTCTGGATTTGAAGGTATTTTTTAGGTCATGAACGTGAACTCAGTTCACGTATTCTGAATGTGTTGACATGCGTGAACTGAAATCCAATACGTGAACTCAAATCACGTATGTGGACGTGAACTCAGTTCACGTAGTTTGTTGGTGTTCACATACGTGAACTCAGTTTATGTAGACTGATGAAGTTCACGTATGTGAACTCAGCTCATGTAAGTAAGATGTTTTGTTATAGAGTTCACGTACGTGAACTCAGTTCACGTAAGGTAATGATTGTCTTGTGGAATTCACGTACGTGAACTGAGTTCACGTAGGTTGATGTTGCCATTATGTTTCTGGACTTGCATAAATGTTATATTGTTATGTTGTTTTGATAGTGATTATGATTTGTTTACGCAGAAATGGTGCGGACAATGTTTACTGATAGAGACGGTCGTGTTATACTCTCGACGAAGGGCCTGATAATCGTAGTGTTAGACCAACCGCTTATGCACGGGCTGGGCTCACCGTGCTCAGTGTGACACCCTAAATAATTTTTTTTTTTATTAAGATAAAGAGTATCACATAATCATAAGCATGTCACATAAATCCAAATTTCCATCAAACATAATGAATTCGAAATCATAGTATCAAACACAGAATTCTTTTTTGAAGTACACATACTCATGTTTTAAATTTAGTGCAAATATAGTCCCAACCCGATGTCACTATTAGAGCGGGAATTCCACACATAAAATACTCAAAATAACATCAAACACAATGCATAATAATGAAGGTCTCCAAGCATGGTGGCTTCCGCCTCTCCTGATGGTATTAGTCATCACCTGCAACTTACAACTCGTCTGCATCCGTCGCAAACGCCAAACATAAACAACGAGGGGTGAGTATCGAAATTATGTAACAGCATAAAATACACGACGGTAACACGCAAACAATCAAATTATCACAATATCAAAAACAGTCAAGTGTATAATATCAAACGATTTATCAAATTCATTCACAATAAGATAATCACCACTGATGGAATGATAATGCATGTCTATACTCTACTGTCATCATTTGGTACCATTCTTACTCTTAAGTATTGGTTAGGAGGCCTGATACATGCCACTACAAGAGTGGACGGACAATTCATGAATGGCCAAAGTCTCATAGATCCCTCAACTCACACCGAGACACATATACGCGACGGGCGGGGTACTCTTGTGTTGCACGGTAGTTCCCGGCCGTTAGGGAAATACCCACTAATCCACTTAGGAATTCCCCACTAGGTGTACCCCAAGGTCTATCAGTCTTACCTTACAGTTCGACTGTAGCCTCCACGATCAGGCTCATTCAGTTGTACTTCCCGAATCACTAGTTTGTCAGACCCCTCCCTATATGATGACAAAATAATCTAACTCCAAAATCTACAACACATATCTCAGACTTACTTGATCCATCACAACTCGATAAGTTTTAATTGACTTCACAATGTTCATCATTATATATCTTTATCAGTCAATCACAATAAAATCACAATATTTGGTTTACACTACTCACAATGCATCATTCAGTCTTATCAATCACAAATAACAGATCAAACAGGTGGCATATTCAAGTGATATCACAATTTCATTCAAGTAGCAAGAACACTCCAGTAGATATCATCATCACACAGTAACAATCGACATAATATTCATAAAATCAGACGGCATACAATCTTGATATAAATAAATTCACGGCAATTTCTATAGGTTACTAAATTATATTTTAATCCTCACTATTACCATTCACATTTTATTAATTAATTATTATTACTCAATAGGGCTCTACTGTACGTAGTAAGCCCCGAATGAACATTTGGGAATTTTAGCATTCCCGTTTCATCTCACGTTATTTATGCTCATAATATCGAACCTCATCTCACCCCTTACCTCGACTGAAGATTTCGTCCAACGATCTGATCTGCTAACGGGTCGTTTCTTGTCGGTCGTCGTCTCTAGTGTTCGCGGAGAGAATTATAGCCACATCAACCACCAAATAGCAAATAATTACTTACTATAAAAAATGAATAAATAAATAAATAAATAAATAATAACCAATAAATAATAAATAATAATATATAAATATAAGTAAATGAATAAATAAATAATAAAAATAAATAACTAATAAATAAATAAAATAGAGAAATAGATAAATAATTTAATAAAATAAAATAAATAAAAAATTAAGTAAAATGATTAATAGTAATTAAAATAAATAACTAAAAGTAAATGAATAAATTAATAATATTAAATAATTGGACAAATAATTAATAAAATAATACATATAAATAAGTAGGTAAATAAGTAAATGAATAAAGATAAATAATAAAATAAACAACTAAATAAGTAAATGAATAAATAAATAATATAATAATAATAAATAAATAAAATGATAAATAATTATAAAATAAATAAATAAATAAGTAAATGAGTAAATAAATAATATAAAATACTAAATAATAAGTAAACGATAAATAAATAACACGAATAAATACTAAATAAGTAAATGAATAAATAAATAATATAATAAATAATAAATGAATGGATAATTAATTAATAAAATAAATAATAACTTAATAAGTAGTGAATAAATAAATAATGATTAAATAAATAAGCAAATGATATAAATAAATAATATAATAATATGAATAATGAATAAGTAAATAATAAAATAAATAAGAATAATATTAATTAAATGAATAAGATAATAATAAAATAAGACAATTAAATAAGTAATGAATAAATAAATAATATAATAAATAATAATATAATATTAATATAAATGGATTAATTAATAATAAAATAATAATAAATAAATAAGCAAATGAATAAATATAAAATAATAAATAGATAAATAAGTAAATCGAAGTAATAAATAATAAAATAATAATAAATAAAATAATAAGTAATGAATAATGAGTAATAAATAAATAAATAAATAAATAAATAAGAAATGAATAAATAAATAATAAAATTTAAATAACAAAAAATAAATAAATAATAAGTAATAAATAAATAAATAATAAAAGGAAATAAATAAATAATAAATAAATAAAATCATCTAAATAAACAAATTATTTACTATTTGTACACACTCAGAAATACCTTTAATACCATACATGCTTATCTTTATATTGAGAATAACTTCAAAAAATCATGCAATCAAAAATGGTTATTTTATAAAATTATGTTACGAAGTCATGTAAAGAAAAAAAATGTAGAATAATATTAAGCTAAGTATTAGGTTACCGAAATCAGAGATTCGATATAAAAATATTATTGGGCAAGTCTATCTTTTAAAAATGCAGAGGGCAATTCTTGCTAGCAAAACATACTTATAAGTATAATAACATAAAATAAGGTATGAATTTTAATTAAATTAAAGCAAAGATCTTATTAGCATATATGTTAAGGCAATTGTAATATTTATTTAAATGGGATGTTGCCATAAATCTCTTTTAATTATAGCTAAAATAAAATGAATTCTTTAGATGCAATTTAACTTCATAATATATGTCCAATTATATAATTTCAATCATCCAAGCCTATTGTTAATAAAAATTGGAATAGAGGAATACATACCAATATTATTATGAGACAGATGATTGCAAGCAGCCTTATTGACTAGTAAGGAGGAATTATGGGATAAATATAGAAGGAAAAGGATTTGGCACGTTGTTTATGTGTTTTTCTTATCCTGAGAATTATGCTTCTTGGAATGAAATCACAGACCGGCGCAACCCTTTGGCCAAGTCCCATTACTTACTATATATATATATTATATATTCAGCAATGTTAGGTTTTGTTGCCAGGCCTTCTTCTCTAAAATGGGCAATTCAACTTAGCCCATTTCTATTCTTACCACTATTAATTTACTATTATCTATAATTAAATATTTAGGGTGTTATATATATATCACGAATTCAGAATTAATTTAGGTCCATTATTCCGTTTACAGTGAATTCAATTTATAACTTATGCTATTAATAGATATCATTGGCTATTATACGGATATTTATGGCACGACATCATCATCATCATTATTATGTGTTTTATATATAAATAATATAGGTTATTTTATAATTTATACTTCATAAATATAAATTCGAATAATAAGAGATAGATAACAACACTACTAAGATATGAGGCCTAAGTCATGCAATTCAAAACTATATATATTATTATTATTATTAAATAAAATAAATAGATTTATACATATGATCACTGATTTTATTAAATAACTATAAACGATAATCACGTAAAAAAAATTATTCTACCACAAGGAACGCATGTGTAAGAAATATCACTAATTTATAATAATAATAATAATAATATATAATAATAATAATAATATTCATTAATAATTAAGGTATAACATAAATAGGGTGTTACACTCAGCTTGAATTGCGTGAAAACGAAGATTAGGAGGCAACAAGTAGAAAATAGGCGCAAGCAGAACAGGGGCAAGCAGATGAGGCCCAACCTGAAAAGGTCATGCTGATGAGGCCCACCCTGAAGCAGATGACAAATATCCTGGGTCCGGTTGACAGTTCTGTCTAAGGACATATGGGATCATGTTGCGACACGACTATGGGACGGCGTGGTAAATATTTAAATCAAATTAATATTTAATTTTGGTTAATGTGTATGAACTTATATTTGTTTGGTTAATTTATTTCAGGATCGTGGAGAGTTAAGGGTTTTTAGCAAATGGAAAAAATTAAAAGAAGTTGTCATTGAAAATGACGAGGTTAAGGAACTAGTTAAAAGTTCCGGTTTATATCCATTGCTAAAATGCAGCTTACGAGATGACGACAAAGGTCTAATTTCTGCCTTTGTCGAGAGTTGGCATCGCGACACCAACATCTTTCATCTTCCAATTGGGGAGATGACCATTACTTTGGACGATGTCTCTTCGCTGCTGCATATACCCATCACGGTGCATTTTTTAGTGTATAATATATTTTAATAAGGATGAAGCTTGCAGAATTATTGGGTGAGCTAGTTGGGGTTTAGTCTGGCTGATGCATATGTTGAGTTTTACATGACGTGGACAACCACTGTTCGTATAGTTGGTTGCTTGACGTATACCATCAGCGATGTGCTGATCAGCATTTGGCAGATGGCTGCGAGGGCATTTCTTTTATTTTTGGTGTGTTGCACCTTGTTCAGCGACAAGAGTGCCTTCGCAGTGAGTGTTGCCTACCTTGAATGCTTCAGAGACCTCAACTCATGCGGGGGGATATGCATGGGGTGCTGTTGCGCTTGCCTTACCTGTACGACAATCTTCGAGAAGCGAGCATGCATCAGACTAGAACGGTATCCGGGTATCTGACACTATTACAGGTATTTGCGCTTTATTTCCTAGTTTGATTTATTTTCCTGATTTTGTGGTTTATTGCTTTTTCTGATTTATGAATATGTTATTATATATGTGCATGCGTGGGTGTAAGAGCATTTTCCAGATTGCGTGCAAATTGTTGTTGACTATCTCAGATTTATGATGAGGACTATCCGAGAGCACTTAGATGGAAGCCAAAACGGGATAAAGATTTGGTTATTCCATTTACGAAAGCACTGGACGAGATTGATGTTGATGACATATGTTGGACACCCTACATAGAGCATAGACTAAAACGACCATTTGAGGTTGTTTCACTATTTAGAAGATGGATACGCTGGGTCCCAGATGTATGCTCACTTACCAGATAGGGTATTGCGTTAATATGGACGTGTCCAAACCATCCCTGGTTCACCTTTGGAGATAGTAGGCCAAATGACCACACCAGAGGAAATGGACATCATGTTTACTGATAGCGTTTCAGCAAGTGTACTGAATCGTTGCAAGTAATAATAAAAGGTAGTATCGAGTGTCGAACTCAAGGGATTGCGTTTAACTATTGAATTATATTTAGTTACTAAAATTGAACAAAAGGTTCCCAGGTTGATTGAAATAATATTTAAAATTGACAGCAGTAGTAAAATTGATCTTTTATAAATTGAGAAAAATGTCAGGGATGAGTTTCACTTCGAATCCAACCTTGGTGTCTAATTTGATCCTAGTTATTGAAAATCCTTTATTGAATTATTACCGAATTCTCTTTATTATTCTTGCCTAATGTCTTAGTGACAGACCTTTAATTCCAAAGTAACCCCTAATTCCTTAGTAGATTTAAGATTAGAATTAAGCATTACCCGTATAAAATTCTCTTGTAAATTATTGCTGTTGCAACTAATTAGTTGGTTTTCATGACCTGCACCTATGTCTAGACTACAAATTCATGAATTTCTCATCTCAAGCATTTGTAAAGTCCACTTCCGTTTCAAATAACAAATCGTAGAACATTTTAATGTTGATCAAGCAATAAAAAGCATTAAGCACAGAGATGAGAAAAATAATTCAATAAACTCATTCATATAACTAGAAATCAAATCAGAAAAATAAGGGTTTCATCTGGTTACACTCATCCCTAACAAATAGGGTTAGTTACTCATGACAGAGATACAAAAGATAAGGATTAAAGAAGAATTACAAGAATGATTCAATGGATGATTCATGATAAAACTGCTTCAATGGCGTTAGAAACGGCCGTCTTTGAGTTTCTATGCTAGGGCACAAGTCTCCCAAGTTCCCAAGAGTGAAAAAGATCCTTAAAACAGTAAAAATATGCGTTTTATGGTTGCTGGTGCGGGTCGCGCGCCCCAGGCGCGCTTGGACGTGCTTCAGCGCGTTTGGGCATTAGCAGATGCTGGAAAAAGCGCTTGACTTGCGCTTGGGCGCGCTCGGGCGCGTATCGACAGTGGCGAATGTTGGGAAAAAGCGCTTAGCTTGCGCTTGGGCGCGCTCCAGCGCTCAGCATCTGCTGTCTGATGTATTTTGCATTTTTCTCATCTTTTGCGTCTGAATGTGGTCCCGGTGTCATCATGAAAGTTGTAGATATGGATCTTAGAGTTCATTAGCACTTGGAGTGACACTAATTGGACATCTAGAACTCGAGATATAGCTGAAATACTCCACATATATCATGTTGATTTTTCACCAAAATTCAGCACTGCACTAAAACAAAACGCAATGTAAAATTACGACAAATTCCTACTTAATCAACGAAATAAAAAAATATATATTTTATTAACTCAAAGAACAAAAATCAACAAAATGTATCCAATAAATCCTTAATTTAACTATGATTGAGGATAAATAAGACTAAATAGTGGGAAAATATGCATATGATGACGAGTCATCACACCCCAAACTTAATCTATTGCTTGTCCCCAAGCAACAATTAATTTCATATTTGGTCCTGTTAAATGCACACTTTAAATTCAATTTCTCAAATTTACCTCAAACTCAAATTTCAAAGTTCTTGCTATTGCAAAACATTCAATCATGCTCTATGGTTGTTTTCAAAAATACAGACAACAAGATTTTGAAACCTTGGCATTCATTCATCAAATTCAACTCTCTCTTCACACAATCTCACCAAAATTTCTCTCAAGTGTTACAAAGGGTTATAAATTTATCACTCAAATCCTAGAACATGCATCACGCTACCATAGGCTTGAAAAAATTCTAGTTAGCAATCACAATGCAGTAAACACATACATTTTTGGAGGACTTTCGGGTTGTAATGTGGCTTAGGTAAGGGTATGACATTTTAGGATATTAGGCTTTACCACTTGGAGTTAGGCATACATTTCCACCTTATTCTACCATTTTTTTTTCTTCACCTTTTCATTATGGAGATTCTCAGACATTGACAGAAGAACCAAGAAGATATATTTTGTTTTTGTTTTTGTTTTTGTTTTTCTTCTTTCTTCTTTCATTTTATTTTTCTTCTTTTTATTATTTTTTTTATTTTCTTTTCTGAGAATCACCACCCCAAACTTAGAAAGTTGCTATCCCATGAGCAAACCCTAAACTTAGAATTTTATCAAAATCATGAATTTTTTTCTACTAACTCCAAGTAAGGTGATTTAATTAAAGTCAGGTGTTTTGCTTGTAATGTGGCTTAGTAACCGAAATAAAAGGGCAAGGCTCAAAGGGGCTAGCAAAGGGTAAATTTTTCATAGGGTAGTTAGAAAGGCTCAAACGACCAATAAAATTGCCTCAATGTAGTGCATAAATTACAAGTGATGCAAGTCAGAATTAATGCAAGTTCTAGAGGGATAACACATGTCTGGATAATCACACAACAAAGAATTTAAGTGTGTTTAGGCTCAAAAAGCTCACAGCTAGGATAATAAGAGAGAGTATGAACAATCAAAATAAAGCAACATGCTTCGGAAAAGTTAAAATTGTATTTTTGAAAAATTGATGGCATATTAGCCTTCTACTACAACCATTTAGTAATCAAGAATGCATGGATTAGGAAGGCTTGTCGACTTGAGCAATAACATAATCTAAGGAATGAAATTTAACTTGCAAAGTCACAAACAGAAATTTTAAGATTAAGTGTAAGTTAGTACACACAGTTTCATCATAGTACACATTTAGTGAAGGGAAAAACATGAAGAAAAGAAAGTCAACATACAATGACATTAAACAAAGAAACGAGAAAATGGAAAGCAACAGGACAAACAACAGAAAGAAAAAAAAAGGAAAGAAAACTTCTCTCAGTTTAGTAGTTCAAGGATTCTCGTTTAGATCATCCGTCCTGTACCGTTATGGTCGCCAATATACTGGTGAGGGTGCAAATAGATCAGCATAAAACATGTTTCTTGGTGTTTGTTGAGAGAAGGAGAGTGTACTTGCACCTTAGTTCGTTTTGCTGGAAAAGCGCTTGGGTGCGCGTTCTGTCATTTGGAGCTGTACAGATCGCTTCTCACGCACTTTTTGATTCTTGCTCATACCAAACATCAAAACTAAGAGAACTAGAAATTAGAGACTAAAATTGGAACTAAATGGAGTAAAATAAATCTGAAATGCAATAAATAAAATACGGTGCAAAGGATATAATTGGGTTGCCTCCCAATAAGCGCTCGTTTAGTGTCTTGAGCTTGACGTCTCAACTACTGTCAAGGTGGCATATATGACAGGAAGAACACATCATCCTTCTCACCACAGAGATACATATTTCAAGTGAGGTGGCAATTGCTTGAGTGCAGCCGATGGCATATCTTTCTTTTTCTCTACATATTCATCTTCATTCCTTTTCAAACCCCCCATGTAGTGGGAAAACGGGGGGAGTACGATGATGATGCTTCTGGCATGGCTAAAACTTCTTTCACTTCGGATCTTTACTCCTTCTTTAACAACATCTTGGGTAGGCATAACAACTCTTTCTAATGGCATAATGTGTCCTTGATGTTCACTTTCATCACTATCGATATTAAAAATCTCAATTCGGTTCCACCCTTCTCTTCGTTTGAATGCTCCATGGCTTTTAAAATATGATGTGACTGTTTCCTCATTTTACCTTAAAGGTAAGGTGCATCTGCTACATCAATCATAGCTTGCCCTGTTGCTAAGAACGGTCTCCCCGAAATCAAAGGAATGTCGTTGTCTTCTTCCATATCTAGTACCACAAAATCTACTGGAAAAATGAACTTGTCCACTTTAACCAATACATCTTTCACCACTCCATAGGGATGTTTCATCGAGCGGTCCGCAAACTGTAACATCAGCTGTGTGTCTTTGACTTTTCCAATGCCCAGTTTTTTGTATATGGAAAGGGGCATAAGACTTACACTAGCCCCAAGATCACACAAAGCCTTCCCAAAAAGTTCTATTTCCAATGGCGCACGGGATTGAGAAGCTTCCAGGATGCTTGAGCTTGGCGGAAGTTTTCTTTGTAGTATAGCACTACATGCTTCGGTTAGCATCACTGTTTCACCGCCGATTTTCTTTTCTTCGACAGAATCTCCTCATGAACTTGGCGTATGTTGGCATCTGTTCTAGTGCCTCTGCAAAAGGAATGTTAATTTGTAATTTTTTAAAAACATCAAGGAACTTACCGAATTGTTTTTCTGTTTCTTCCTTTTTTAACCTTTGAGGAAACGGAAGTCGAATTTCTGGTTTTGGCAGTGGTTCCTTTTTTTGTACCACATGTTCTTCCTCCTTTTCAAGAGTGGTGTGCTCTTCAACTAAGGTTGGTGTGACTGTTTTCTCTGAGTGGGTCGAGCTTGAAGTGCTTACACTTTGTTTGACTTTAAGTGGTACTTGTTCACTTACCTTGCCACTCCTTGTTGTCACGGCATTGACATAATTTCGTGGATTCGTAACTGTGTCACTAGGCAAATGTCCAGTCGTTCTTTGTGCCATTTGTTGAGCAAGTTGACCCATTTGAGTTTCCAGATTCTTATGGATGCAGAGTGATTTTTCTGGATGGCTCTTGACTCTTCAATGAAAGAATTTGTGTTTGTCACTAATTTCTCTATAGCGCTCTCCCAAGCAGCCTTTCTGGGTGGGAATTGGTTTGTTTGAGCTTCTTGTTGACCCTGAGATCTACCTTGTTGACCTCTCCAAGAAAAAATTTGGATGATTTCTCCAACCAGGATTGTACGTATTAGAGTAGGGGTTGTTCTGCCTGTTGTTATTACTCACAAAATTCACCCGTTCTAGTTCTTCTACCTCATTGTCATCCATTTCTTCACAGACTCCAGTTTTATGTGCTCCTCCACAAAGGTTACAACTAGTCTGCTTTAGTAATTTGACGGGGGCCACTTGTGGTTGTATATTTAGAGCTGCCATTCCCTTCTTTATCTTAGTGGCAATAACCTCTTCCATCTTCGATAGTAGCCTGTTTGGAGCTAACCCATCCATAACATTCAATTCCATTACACCACTTGTTGAACCACCACTTCTGTCATACAATATCATCTGTTCATTTGATGCCATGATCTCAATAATCTTTCGTGCTTCTGCTGCGGTTTTGTAATTCAAAGAACCACCAGCTGTGGCATCCAACATAATTCTAGTGCTCGGCCTCAAGCCATTACAGAATATTTGCATTTGGGCAGTGTCGTCATAAGCATGATTAGGACATCCGACTAGTAAGTTTCTCAATCTCCTGTAAGTGTCACGAAGAGATTCCCCCTCTTTCTGTTTGTAACCGGTGATTTCTTGCCTCTTTCTAACGAACATGGCTGGGGGAAATATTGTTCCAAGAACGTATCCTCAAGATCATCCCATGTGGTGATGCTGTCGGCGGGAATGAAAGAAACCACTCCTTAGCATCATCTATCAAAGAGAATGGAAATAGCTTCAATTTCTTGGTTTCCTCAGATAAACCATCCACCTTCACTGTTTCACATAACTCAAAGAAATTTGTGAGGTGTCTATTAGCGTCTTCGTTATGTCTACCGGCAAAATGAATTTCCCTCAACTCTCGGTATAGGGAAGGACTTATTTCAAACTTATTGACTGTAACCGGTTGGTGATGAATGGGTAATCGAGCACGATTTCTAATTCGATTCCCATATTCTCCGAGAGTACGTTCTGGTGGTGGTGGGTCGGCCATTTCAGTAAATATGACACAATCACCCAAAACCTCTTCTTCTACAACTAATTGTTTTCCCTTTGTCTCCTTTCTCGAGCTGCCTTTCTATGTGCTTTCGCTGTTTTTTCAATTTCTGGATCAAAGATAAGTTCAGCTGAGGACTAGCCTCGCATACAAGGTTAGACAGATTGTGAGTAATGAAGAGTTTAAAATAAAGAAAAATAAATAATTAAGTAAAAAACAAGCAGTTTTTGAAACAAAATTTTTTTTTTATTTTTAAATTAGAAATAAAATAAAAGAAGAAATTTTATTGTAGAGCAAAAAATTTCAATCAGTAAATAAATTAAATTCAATAGTGATATGGCAATCCCCGACAACGGCGCCAAAAACTTGATAGCGTTTCAGCAAGTGTACTGAATCGTTGCAAGTAATAATAAAACGGTAGTATCGAGTGTCGAACTCAAGGATTGCGTTTTACTATTGAATTATATTTAGTTACTAAATTGAACAAAAGGTTCCCAAGTTGATTGAAATAATATTTAAAATTGATAGCAGTAGTAAATTGATCTTTTATAAATTGAGAAAAATGTCAGGGATGAGTTTCACTTCGAATCCAACTTGGTGTCTACTTTGATCCTAGTTATTGAATTCCTTTATTGAATTATTACCGAATTCTCTTTATTATTCTTGCCCTAATGTCTTAGTGACAGAACCTTTAATTCCAAAGTAACCCCTAATTCCTTAGTAGATTTAAGATTAGAATTAAGCATTACCGTGTAGAAATTCTCTTGTAAATTATTGCTTTGCAAACTAATTTAATTGGTTTCATGACCTGCACCTATGTCTAGACTACAAATTCATGAATTTCTCATCTCAAGCATTTGTAAAGTCCACTTCCGTTTCAAAATACAAATCGTAGAACATTTTAATGTTGATCAAGCAATAAAAAGCATTAAGCACAGAGATGAGAAAAATAATTCAATAAACTCATTCATATAACTAGAAATCAAATCAGAAAAATAAGGGTTTCATCTGGTTACACTCATCCCTAACAAATAGGGTTTAGTTACTCATGACAAAGATACAAAAGATAAGGATTAAAGAAGAATTACAAGAATGATTCATGGATGATTCCTGATAAAACTGATTCAATGGCGTTAGAAATGGCCGTCTTTGAGTTTCTATGCTAGGGCACAAGTCTCCCAAGTTCCCACGAGTGAAAAAGATCCTTAAAACAGTAAAAATATCCGTTTTATGGTTGCTGGTGCGGGTCGCGCGCCTCAAGCGCGCTTGGACGCGCTTCAGCGCGTTTGGGCAGTAGCAGATGCTGGAAAAAGCGCTTGGCTTGCGCTCGGGCGCGTATCGACAGTGGCGAATGCTGGGAAAAAGCGCTTGGCTTGCGCTTGGGCGCGCTCCAGGCGCTCAGCATCTGCTGTCTGATGTATTTTTTGCCATTTTTTTCTCATCTTTTGCGTCTGAATGTGGTCCTGGTGTCTTCATTGAACTTTGAGGTGGATCTTAGCGTTCATTTAGCACTTGGGTGACACCTAATTGGACATCTAGAATCGAGATATAGCTGAAATACTCCACATTATCACATGTTGATTTTTCACCAAAAATTCAGCACTGCACTAAAACAAACGCAATGTAAAATTACGCCAAATTCCTACTTAATCAACGAAATAAAACACAAAAATATTTTATTAACTCCAAAGAACAAAAATCAACAAAATGTATCAAATAAATCCTTAATTTAACTAATGATTGAGGATAAATAAGACTAAAATAGTGGGAAAATATGCATATGATGACGAGTCATCATTTACGCAATATGATGTTCATGTAGTTGACCTGGGGCAGTTGTACACCGACCTGCAGAGTGCACAAATGAGTACATGGACTGGTTTCGTCAGATTTCTCATCCATATTCATTCGTAAGAGAACCAGTCTATGTAGCTCCTACGGTTGCAGAACCTGCCGATGATGATCATGCTCTAGATGTCACAACGGTAAATTCATTTTAACTTTAAGTTATAACTTTATTAATATTATTTATCATTTAATTAATTAATGTCTTTTTTAATGCGCATCGGGAAATACAAATTGCATAGGAGCTTCTAGGTCGACAGCTGGTATTACGTGATGGCATCGCACTCGTCAATGAATTAATTTTGGTATTGCGATCTCAGAGGGGTGGTGGTAGAGATTGGACTATCGTAGTGCCATATCGTAGGAGACATAGGCAAACTATGGATTTGAATTTGTAATTCGTATTGATATTTATTTTGGAAATGTATTTTGGATATCTATTTTGGACATCTGTTTTTAATATGTATTTTGAATTTGGATTTTGATCTCTATTTTTATATGTATTTTGGAATTTGGATCTCTATTTTTATATGTATTTTAATATCATTTTGGATTTTGGAAAAAATAATTAAACAAGTTAATTAATTAAACAAGTTAATTAATTAAAAAGTTAATTAATTAAACAAGTTAATTAAATAAACAAGTTAATTAATTAAACAAGTTAATTAAATAAACAAGTTAATTAAATAAAAAGTTAATTAAATAAAAAAGTTAATTAAATAAACAAGTTAATTAATTAAACAAGTTAATTAAATAAAACGTTAATTAAATAAACAAATTAATTAAATAAATAAGTAATTAAATAAACAAGTTAATTAATAAACAAGTTAATTAATTAAACAAGTTAATTAAATAAACAAGTTAATTAATTAAACAACTTCATTAAATGTTATCAATTAAGTTTACAATAACTTCATTTATAGTTTTATTAATTTTTGCAACCATGAGTTGTCTAATTGTGCAACGACACTCTGTCTGGTCAATAACATACTTCACGTTGTCATACTCTTTCCGCAATATGATCAATTGCTTTTTTGACAGACAACACCATGCAAATTCGCGTATAATCTGTACTATATCGATGCACCTTTGATGATGCTCTTTCAAAGATGTTATTATCCTCATTGTTTGTGTAATACAATCATGTTGTTGATGGTTTCCCAAACACTGCATATATCACCAATACTCATCTTGTATCCTTTTTCAAACTCCACAATGCGCGCGACTCAACCCTCTTGTGTTGTTGGTGTTCCCAACAGTGCATAACTCTATTTGTCCCGCCTCACAAAACTTTCCTTGTGAGGAATTAACCACCTGCTCGTGTACGTAATCATAAAAAATAGAACATCTACTACCAATTCCTTCAAAGTAGCCAACTTCATGTAGTACTGAAGCCCTCATTCATAACTATAAATAAGAGCCTCCATGCCTTTTATATTTGCACTTGCTCTCTTTTTTGGAAACACAGTCATCTTGCACTTGGCTTTGACATTCTTGCATATATGAAACACAGCATAATAAATTCACTACTTTGGAAAAACATTTTCAATTGCGTTCATCAAAGCAAGGTCTCTATCAGTAACGATGACTTCAACTTCACATTGTAATCTGTTCATTCACCATTTTGTAGTGCCCATGATAAGTTATCACACGCTCAGACTGTAGATATGCAAATCCCACACAAAATGTCATTTCAGTAGATGTAACACTAATAATCTCAAGTAATGCATTCGATATCTATAGTCTTGTAAGTGCTATCCATAATCAATTTATGTGAAAGTCTCATAATCAATATTATCTAATAGGTCTTGTACAGATGTCTGCCAGAGAATATTCCAAGGGTATGAGTTATGTTTGATAGGTCTCACAAGCCTCGGTGTATTTTTGCTGCTTAATACTTTGGGTTTTTGTTTTTTCAAAAACATTTTCGTTGCTTTGTAAATATTTGTTGACTTTTGTCGTTATGTTACGACTTAAATATTTTATCCAAAAGTATTTCTTTCTTATTTCTTTTGTTTTATGAATTCGGTTTAAAAAAAAAATACACTCGCGCTGTTAAAAATCAGTGTGTTACAGGTTGTCATCAAGCTTTCTTCTATTTTAAGCTAGTAGATGCTTGAAGCACAATGAGTCAAACACTCTATATGATTCACATCTGGCTTTCTTCCTGTCCAAGCTTCTTCAAGTGTCATAGGGCCC
Source organism: Cicer echinospermum (assembly GCA_002896215.2). NCBI lineage: Eukaryota > Viridiplantae > Streptophyta > Magnoliopsida > Fabales > Fabaceae > Cicer > Cicer echinospermum. Next base: position 42,331 of record PGTU02004433.1, read on the forward strand.
AAACTCTTGGTTGGACACCTATTCAAAATGTAATGCTGTTGAAAAATTCTTTTTCCCCAAATTCGTTGTGAGGCATTCTTTTCTCCCTTCAGCACTGCTTCTTGCCATATTGAGAATGGTATTCTTCCTCGTTTTTACAGCTCCATTATGTTGTGGTG